>VWZE01012031.1:95669-106232 GCA_013396675.1 Eubucco bourcierii | reverse complement strand
TTCTATTCTATTCTATTCTATTCTTATTCTATTCTATTCTTATTCTTATTCTATTCTATTCTATTCTATTCCTATTTCTATTTTTATTTCTATTTCATTCTACTCTATTGTATTCTACTCTATTCTACTCCTATTCTATTCTACTATATTAGTGACATGGTCTAGTCCATGTGGTAGTATTAGGTCATAGGCTGGACTCGATCTCAGATCTCTATTCCAGCCTCAAAAATTCTGTGGTTCTGTGATTGTCAAGCAATTCAGAGTTTCTCATAATACCATAACAGACAGTTGTACTCTTAGAAGGTATATATATTTATCACTATATCACAGGTTATTTGGCACTAAGCTGAGTAAGACTTAGATCTAAGAAATCCCTCTCAATAAACATAAAAAAGAATTATTTTAGTTTTCATTCACAATACTTTAACCTTTCCTTAACCTTAGCTAGCTGCCCTGCATTTTCTTTCTGACTGAACTTGTTAAAAAAAAAAAAATTAAAAATTACTTCACTGTACACACAGAACTTTAATTTAAGCAATGATATCCAAAAGAATTATCTTGTTTTCCTACGAGTGAGAAATCTAGAATGTGTGCTTCTGCAATTAAAGCTCACCCAGATCTCTGAGTTGCATATTAACTCTCCTGGGTTTTTCAACAAAACATATAACTTCTAGCTAGCAACCTTGAACTAAGATCCAAATTTTAAATCTGACTCCACATACCTTCAGAATGTACCATTTTACATTTAACTGAATAGTAAATCCTTGTAGCCTCCTCTATACACCTAAGTACCACCTCTTAAAATTCAACTGCAGCCATATTCTCAGTGGTGCACTTTGCAGACAGTATTTGCAATCATTTTGACTCCACATTCCAAGAAGAATCATAGTCTGTAGGGATACTTAAAGGAAACATAAACCACATAATTGCATCTCTCTTAGCCAAACCACTTAGATTGTGGATGTGGAATATATTCTGTCAAGTTGGTTACTTCTCATATAATAATAGAGGTTGATTTCACACATCTATACTAATAATGCTCTGGCTCCTTCTTTGATATTATAAATTAATAATAACAGACAATTCAAGCCAAGTTTAAAATAAAGGGTAAATCATAAAAAATAAAGATTTGGGTTTTTTTAAATTGGGGAAATTACAAGAAGTTATTTCATATGCTGTATAAACAGTGGGTAAACACAGAATAAGAAACTGAGTAGCTTTTCAAACAAGTAGTAAAATCTGAGGCAGAGATCTGAAAGGTCAAGGGGGATGAAACTACCAAGACCATGTGCAAGTACCTGCTGAGTGAGAAAGGAGTAGTTCACAGAAAGAGTTGAAATGTGCAGAAGAACAAAAACCTGGCATCTGATCTCAGTCCAGTAAAGACAGAGGGATTTAGTAAAGGTTACAAAGGTAAAAGTGTGACAAGAAGTGCTAACCTAAAGAAGGAGAAGCAACACAAGGAGGCAGGGAAAAGAGAATGAAAGCTAGCAGTGTGAGATCATGCTAGAGAAGAACTGCATTTATTCCCAGACATTTTGCAATATTTCAACAACTATATCAATAGCAAACAAGGCACTGAAAGCTGTCAGTGGGATAACAAAAAATCTGAATACCTATCGTATTGTATGTATCACACAATCATACAATCATAGAATATTAAGGTTGGAAGGGACCTCAAAGATCATCTAGTTCCAACCTCCTGCCATAGGCAGGGACACCTCCCACTAGCACAGGTCACTCAACGCCTCCTCCAACCTGACCTTCAACACGTCCAGGGAGGGAGCAGCCACAACTTCCCTGGGCAACCTGTGCCAGTGTCTCACCACCCTCACTGCAAACAACTTCCTCCTAACATCCAGTTTCAATCTCCCCTCTGACAGTTCAAACCCATTGCCCCTTGTCCTGGCATTGCAAGACCTTATAAATAATCCCTCCCCAGCCTTCCTATAGCCCCCTTCAGATATTGGAAGGCTACTAGAAGTTCTCCTTAAAGCCTTCTCTTCTTCAGGTTGCAGAGCCTCAACTCTCTCCGTCTGTCCTCATAGCAGAACTGCTGTAGCTCTCTGAGCATCTTTGTGGCCTCTTCTGGACCCACTCCAACAGTTCCATGTCCTTCGTGTGCTAGTGGGAGGTGTCCCTATGGCAGGGGCTTGGAACTAGATATCTTTGAGGTCCCTTCCAATCTTACCATTCTATGATTCTATGATTAAATATTTGCACAGGAGGCAGAATGAGGGCTTTGTGTTATGGAGTCTAATAACCTGGTGCAGCAGAGTTACAGAAACTTTCAGCAGAAAACAGAATAGACCAGAGAAAGGCAAGACAGAAGCACTGCACAAAACATAACAAATTGTAAACTGTTTTACATCTGCATAATAAATATGTGTACTCCACTTAGCTTTGCTTAGATCAATTACGTCATTGTTCCCATAGTAATAAGCTTCAAAAGAAATAAAAGAGAGTATAAAAATACTGAAAAGCAATTAAAAGGACTGTGAGACATACAGAGCTCAGGATAATGAGAAGCCTTACTCAACAGTTGTATGGGTGGCCTTGGTAGGCCTGGATAATTGATTCCAAGTTTTAAAGGTCTCACAGTGCCAGAATGGCAATTCAAACAATTCTTTGACCTGCTTCATATCATACAACTGTGTAACATCCATTATAAAGTACTGTAGTACTTGGGAGAAGATAGAGGACACCTCTGTTCTCAATGCTAACTTCATTTGAGATTTGGACTAGTAATCTTGGTTTGCAATCCTGCATTGACTATCTTTATGATCTATGCTCTGTAAAAACGATTACACATCCATGCTATTCATCCTATTTGAAGCTATTTTGGTTCTGTAACTTAAGAATCTTCACATTTATAGAATTGCTCTGGAAGTTGGTAAAGCATCAGAATGAAAATCAGAGAGAATCTGCTATGGGAATTAAAAAGTTTACTTGCTCCAAGAGAGCACTGAAATAGAATTATACAGTATGTACTTTCTTAGTCTCTTATGTCAAACTGTTGTCTTCTCCCTTTTTTTCCTTCCTGTGGGACAGAACTCTTCCATGGTTAGCAATGCCACTATCTGGAATTATAGAACAGACTAGGTACTACCTTAAGCATCCAAACACCTTAGGAGATTTAGCTTTGTGACGGTTTGGGAGTTCCCTGCCCCCCACTTTGTAAAATGACCCAGACTAGAACTCAGTCGGTTGGAAGTTAAGAGATGAAGCTCTATTTACAGCTCAGTACAATGTACAGGCAGATATATACACTATATACAGGAATATCTACAGAAATATACAAGTTAAATGTAATACAGAAACATAACACCCTTCCCAGAAATCAAAGACTCCAGGAGGGGCTCCCAACCACCCTTCCACCTTCTCCCCATCCCTGTACCTTACCGCAAGGATTGCCTTATGCGCAAGGTAAATTAGGAGGATCGGCCAGGGGGGTTAGAAGAAAAGTGGTTAGTGAAAATTAATTGGCAGAGGAGTCAGAGCCAAAAAGCTGCTAGATCCCCAGAAGTTGTTCTCCCAGCAAGCGCCAGACAGAGACTGAGACTTATCTAATGTTTTGGTTAGTGTTCCCAAACAATTCTCCAGCAAGCGTATGAGTGAAGTAGACATCATGATGTTTTCCTTTCACAGCCTAGTGTGTAATTTTCTCTATTAAAATATTCCAATTAGCCTCAAACCAGCACAAGCTTGATGACAAAACTGATGAAGGTGAAAAAAAGGAGACCAGAAGGATAATTTTATTTGTATTGTGACTCCTTACTGGAAGCAGAGAACAATGATGAAATCGTACCCGTCTGAGAAGGTGAGTCAATATACATAAGCTTTTCCCTTGTTCAGTCAGGTCCATGGTGAACAGAAGTCATCGAACATTGATACTGCTCTAATCTCAAAATTTGTCTGCATACTTCTTTCATAGAACTTTCATAGAACTTCTTTATTATTAAACTTGTGCTGGTTTGAGGCTAACTGGAATATTTTTATGAAAAGAATTAGATTATAGGCTATGAAAAGAAAAACAAGGGTGATGTCTGCTGCACTCATAGGCTTGCTGAGATGTATAACAACAAGCACACAAACACAGATAAGACATACGGAGAGTCTCTGTCTCTCAAATTGCTGCTTTGGTCTTGGCCTCTCTGCTAACCTAATTAATCACCCTGCTTCTAACTCCCCTTGCCCATCCTCCAAACTCACCTTGCATGTAAGGTAAACCCTGAGGTAAATTAGAGGGGTGGAAAGAAGGTGGAAGGGTGGTTGGGAGCCCCTCCTGGGGCTGATTTCTGGGAGGGGGATTGTGTTTCTATATTACCTTTAACTTGTCTATTTCTGTAACTATTCCTGTCTATTGTGTATATATCTGCTTGTACATTGTGCTAAGCTGAAATAGAGCTTCAGTCCTTAACTTCCAGCGGGCTGAGTCTAGTCTGGGTGATTTCATTGTGTGTGGGGTGTGGATAACTCCCAAACCATTACAAAACAGAAGGTTTTAGCATGGCACAGACATATTTTTGATGCCTTTCTTTCATTTAAGTCCTCTTACTGGAGTATGTCTGAAACACTGCCCTAAAAAGCAGCCAAAATTGTACACAAAATAAGGTAGCTCAACCTTAATGCAAAATCAAAGGATCCAGCATATCTTCTGCACTCAGTTGTCTTGTCTAAACTGATCTCTGAGAACATGGAGCATCAGGAAATGCACTATATAAAAATTCCAAAAGTAGACTGTTGTAATTTTCAAGTTTACAATCGAAAAGGGACTAATATTGGATGATTATCCGGTACACATGCTTTGTTTTCCCACAGAAACACCTTGCTGTTGAGTTACCAGTTTATAGGACAGTAAAGTGATTCAAAATATATTTTTACTGAAAGAAGAAACTGTAGTTCAGATAAACCTGACCAGAAATGCCCATTTAGTAATTTAATTCTGGTGAGCAGGATAGAGTATTTTTATTTTGCTGTGTTACAGCACAGCTTTTATCGATGAGTAATTACCGCAAGACAAAACCCGACATATTCCATTGCTTGTTGAATTGAAAAATACACCAAACAGTGAAAGGTAGAACTTGGGGGGTTGTGCTGATCAGTGCATCCAGTCTGCTCTTTGTGATTCATTGGCAGAGCCAGCACGAAGGAGAATGTGAGATTACACACCAGGATAAAGAAGAAACAGTAAAATAGTCTACATTTGGAAGTAGCAACATGTTAGTTTGACTCATGTGTCACAAAATTGTACAATATAGATACAATTCCTTTTCCTCCAGCTCCTGAACTCAAGAATACAGCTCTTCTGGTTGTGTCAGGACAAAGGTCTGGAGGTCACAGTGAAAGTCAGGTCTAGGAAAAGTTCCAGGTTTAAAAAGAAAAAAAATCAAAAAGAGTTTACAGGATGCAATAGGAAAGAAGAAACTACTGAAGCCTTGAACATGACTTTGAAAACACAGAGATTAAAAAGTGAATGGGTTCTCAATTGTGCCACAGCTCCCTTAGCTGTCATTATCACTGCCTCTAGATGATCCTTGATGTCCTTTCCAATCTTACCATTCTATGATTCTATCTACACCATGGGAGATTTGATCAAGGGAAAAAGTACAGATAAACATTTACTAACACTCGACTTGGCTAACCAAGTAAACACAGTATGGTAACCTACAACTTCTGATGTTCCCATGAACACAATATACTTTTTCAACTCTGTGTTGTTTCCTATCAAAGGAAAGGAAGACACATGACAATCTCCTGAAAACAACAGGCAGATTTTTAACAATTTCAAGCACCATTATTTATTTCCTCTTAACTGGGCACTAGAAAAAAAAGGGTATTCTTCCATCTGCTTTTCCCTTTACTTCCTGCCTCAGAATAGTTGGATGTTATGGAAATTTCAAGTCTATGAACCACTGGACAGATGTAAATTGTAAAAGGGAATGGATACAAAAAAAAAGCTGCTTCAGTAAGTAAGCATGACGGAAGATTGCTGTCCTGTGCATGGCATTTAAGAAAGTACCCAATAAATGACCCTCTCTTATAAGCCAGTTCATGCAGTTCAAAACAATCAAGATACAAAATCACAGGTGTAACAAAGTTCACATTCCATGAGCTAGAGAATTTATGTATTTTTGATACTTCGGCAATGAGTTTTTGTACAACCATTTCACTATTTTTGTTAGCACACAGATGGAAAATATGAAGTGGGAAAAAAATAGAAGCAGGCTTGACTAGTTTGAAAATTATTGTTGGAAAGGGAATGGGATTGAACTGCAGGCAACTTAGCACAACATTCAGCATCACTTCTCACTCTTCCCAGGCAGCATTCACCATACGAAATGTTAGACACATTTCTCATCTATCTACCTTCAAATAGCCCCAAAAAAGGAAGTAAGAACTTCTTTGGTCTGGTTCAACTCATCCAGAAGCAAATATGTAAAAGAGATTAGACAAACTGTGTCCTTCCAAGCACCTGTCTATCTCTGTGGTTTGTAAGGAGTCCAGCTAGGATGACCATTACAGGTGTAGAAGTCCAAAGAACAGTCCTCTGCATGCTAAGCTAGATGACTCTGAATTCGTGTGGCACTTAGCAACATAAGCCATGTATCAGCTAAAATCTTCAGAGAAGACTGCAACATAGGTTCACACTGTAAATGGTATTACAGATCTTCAACTTACAGTTCACCCTAAGTGAATAAATACTGTCAAGCAGCTTCTAAAAGGCACCATATACTTGTAACACCACCAACAAAATTCCTGAAGGGTTGTAAAATACATATTTAACATAAAAGCTAAACCATGACTAATAATAAAGTCTGCTTACTGTGAAATAATTACTACCCCAAAATGGTATCAATGATTTCCAAGTACAGAAATTCATCATATTCCCTTTTTTTTTTTTTTTTAAATCCCCAAAAGTAAGTTTTATGACACAGGTATTATTTTTATTTAAAATTACTTTCAAATGTTCTTACTAAAAAGGTTTCTGCTGTTATTATTATTATTGTTGTTGTTGCTGTTGTTGTCATTGTTTTTACTATTGTTGTTGTTATTATTGTTACTATTATTATTATTATCCTATTATAAAGGTTTTTCACCTCAATCACAAAGTCCATACATTTCTTCCTGTCCCATATCTTCAAAAAAATTTTGGAAAACAGCTGCACTCCAAAATTTTAATTCAGACACTAGCACAGGTTGCCCAGGGAGGTTGTGGCTGTTCCCTGCCTGGAGGTGTTGAAGACCAGGTTGGAGGAGTCCTTGACTGACCTGTGCTAGTGGGAGGTGTCCCTGCCTATGGCAGGGGGTTGAAACCAGATGATCTTTGAGGTCCCTTCCAACCTTACCATTCTATGATTCTATGAATCCTACTTAACATCTGAATGGAAGGAAGATCATGCTAGAGAAGAAATACACAGCAGTAATTTAAAGAAACAAACAAAATCAAACCATAATAAAGCATCACATGCTTTAATTTTTAAAGAATTTAGTCACAACCTTCACTTTCTGTATAAAGTTTTTAGACTAAAGCCATTTGCAAATTTGGGCCCATATCAGAGTCACTGTTAAAGAAGATCTGGTATCAGCTGAAACAATGCACCAAAAGGAAGAACTAAACCAGTTGCCTTCATAAGGCTTTGATGAGTACTAACTTTAGGCCATTTTGCTGAACCCTATGGATAGAAAGAAAACACTCCAACTCATTATCTCAAGTAACTGTTATTCATGAGGTAACACTTCTAGAACAACCAGCAACATGAAGCTCTTCTAGCACCACATAAATAACCTGTAATATTTAACCATGTATGCTTAAACCAGGTGTAAAAAAACCCAACAAACTAGTTTATCATTTGTACTGTGAGGAAGAACATTAGTTATTATACGGAAATAAAGTGATGCCTACAACAACAGCTGCTTGTAAGATATGCCATAATATTAATAATGGGACATGAAAAGAAAGAAATCATAATCAGGCTATAACCCTGATATTGGGTGAGGCATTCTTCTTGCAAGGATACTCTAAAAAGTTGGAATGGGCTGGGCTGGAAGTGACCTCCAAAGGTCATCCATTGCATCCCCCTCTGCAGTCAGCAGGGGCATCCTCAGCTAGATCAGGTTGCCCAGAGCCCTGTCAAGTCTCACTTTGAATATCTCCAGGGATGGGGCCCCAGACACCTCCCTGGGCAACCTGTTCCAGTGGTCCACTACCCTCACAGTAAAGAATCTGTTCCTAACATCCAATCTAAATCTGCTCTTCTCTGGTTTGAAATCACTACCCCTCGTCCTGTCACTGCAGTGCCTTTGTATACAGTCTTTCTTCATCCTTCTTGTAAGTCCCCTTCAGGCACTGGAAGGCTGATATTAGGTCTCCCCGATGCCTTCTCTTCTCCAGACTGAACAATCCCAGCTCCCTCAGCTTGGCCTTGTAGTAGACAGTGCTCCAACACCCTGACCACTTTTGTGGCCCTCCTCTGGACCTTCTCCATAATGCTTGTCCTCATTCTCCCAAATCATCACATATACTTGTGAATATCTTTGTGCAACAGCATGTGCCCAAAAGTGAGAAGCAAATCATGAAAAATTCTAAGTCACACACACAGATTTTCAGTTGCATGTTACATCTCCAGACTTTTGCCAAGTCCTGACTTGCTCACCAGACAACAAAAACAAACCCAAAACATTCCAGGGTATGCTTTTCCCCAAAGTTTCTGATACACTAAAACGATTTTGTAAATTACCTAATATTTTAGTAATGTAAAAGCCTACAAAATTAATAATAACTGATTTGTCAACTCTTCTCTTAAGAAGCTAATGCGTTATTAGCAACACAGGTGAAGTTTCTCTTCTCAGAGAATAACTTTCAAGCAAGCAGAGTCCCTTTAATCAGTGTAGGACCTCTGAATAGTCCAGACATTACAACATACTCTGTCACTGATACCAAAACCATCTCATTTTCAAAACTCAATTTAAAAGGGTTTGGACTTTTTTCTTTTTCTTTCTGCCACAGAAACACTTTCTGAATTATTTTAGGAACTATGTTCTGCACTTAATGGAAGGGAAGCGCTACTTAAAGCGCTACTTAAATCATCTCCAGTTATAACCAGTGCTTCAATGAAAAATGGGGAGGGATTATTGATAAGGACTTGCAATGACAGGACAAGGGGCAATGGGTTTAAACTGGCAGAGGGGAGATTGAAACTGGATGTTACGAGGAAGTTGTTTACAGTGAGGGTGGTGAGACACTGGCACAGGTTGCCCAGGAAAGTTGTGGCTGCTCCCTGCCTGGAGGTGTTGCAGGCCATGTTGGAGGAGGCCTTGAGTGACCTGTGCTAGAGGGAGGTGTCCCTGCCTATGGCAGGGGGTTGGAACTAGATGATCTTTGAGGTCACTTCCAACCTTACCATTCTATGATTCTATGACACACAGAAGACAAGCGTAGAGATGGGGAGCACGCAACACACGATTGTAAGCGAAAAACTGTTCTAGATATTGCATACATACAATTTGCAGAAATTATTTGAAAAATACCTGAAATGACAGCTAGGAGAAATGCAACATTCCATACAAAAGCATTATGAATGATGCTGGCTGTGCAGGTTGAACACCTGCAGGCATTTAAAGGCTGTTCCTGGTCATGGAATTCCACACAGCTCAGGATGCAATGAGGTAGCAAGCAAGCACGGATACAATGGCAGAGCACCCCTTGTGCTACCTGTTCATCTCTTTTTATCAATACAGCCTGAGACTGATGGGCCTTTGGACACAGATTAGCCAATCAGGATGGCACTTTGCCGAGTTTGACCACACCAGCTGAAGCCAGGGCTTTAGTCTTCTTTGCCTGGGTTGCTTCCCCCAGCACAGAAGGAGAGGGAGCAGGGGAACATATCTGGGCAAGCCACAGTCCTTAGACTCAGTGGCTCCAGGTTCTTTGTCCTCTTTCCCACAGTTGTTTCTCCCCCAAAAGAGGAGGAGGGGAGAGTAGAAAAACATGCCTGGGCCAGCTAGGAACATGGATAAGCCTATTTTGGCCTATTTAGGCCTACCAGAACAAAAAGCCTGGCAAATATCAAACATTCAATAACAAACTCTGGTTTTACTTTTCTGTGCCTTGCCGTAAATAATTTAATAGTCTCAAGTCCATGGGGCCTGATGAGATCTACCCACAGGTCCTGAGGGAACTGGCAGATGAAGTTGCCAAACCACTGTCCATCATATTTGAAAAGTCATGGCAGACTGGTGAAGTTCCTGCTGACTGGAGGAGGGCAAACATAACTCCCATCTTCAAGAAGGGTAAAAAGAATGACCCTGGAAACTACAGACCAGTCAGCCTCACCTCTGTGCCTGGCAAGATCATGGAGCAGATCCTGCTGAAAGTTCTGCTAAGGCAAATGGAAAACAAAGCAGAGGTGATTGGTGGGAACCAGCAATGGCTTCACCAAGGGCAGAACTTGCCTGACAAATTTAGTGGCTTTTTATGATGAAGTCACAGTGACAGTGGACAAGGGAAGGGCAGCTGATGTCATCTACCTGGACCTGAGTAAGGCATTTGACTCTGTCCCA
>VWZE01012031.1:55781-90864 GCA_013396675.1 Eubucco bourcierii | reverse complement strand
CTGGAAGGCTACTCTAAGGTCTCCTGGAAGCCTTCTCTTCTCCAGGCTGCAGAGCCCCAACTCTCTCAGCCTGTCCTTACAGCAGAGCTGCTGTAGCCCTCTGAGCATCTTCATGGCCTCCTCTGGACCTGCTCCAACAGTTCCATGTCCTTCCTCTGCTGAGGGCTCCAGAACTACACACAGGACTGCAGGTGGGGTCTGACGAGAGCAAAGTAAAAGGGGAGAATGGTTTTCAGAGCTCTCATCTACCTTGATCTTAACGCAGAGAAATCCATTGCTATATGGTTGTAGGATTATTAGGTTTTCCTTCATGATCTCTGAAGGTTTTATAGAATCATAGAATGGTAAGGTTGGAAGGGACCTCAAGTATCATCTAGTTCCAACCCCCTGCCATAGGAAGAGACACCTCCCACTAGTACAGGTTACTCAAGGCCTCCTCCAACCTGGTCTTCAACACCTCCAGGGAGGGAGCAGCCACAATCTCCCTGGGCAACCTGTGCCAGTCGCTCACCACTCTCACTGTTTTCCTACGTCTCTGGATTTTATAAACAGAATATCAGCAGATTTTCTCCAAGAGGTCTCAGAAAAATTATCTTGAGAATCTTTGTTAAGGGTGATGAAGCTGGTGAGGGGCCTGGAGCACATTCCTGTGAGGAGAGGTTGAGGGAGCTGGGGGTGTGCAGCCTGCAGAAGAGAAGGCTCAGGGTAGACCTCATTGCTGTCTACAACTACCTGAAAGAAGGTTGTAGCCAGGTGGGGTTGGGCTCTTCTGCCAGGCAACCAGCAACAGAACAAGGGGACACAGTCTCAAGTTGTGCCAGGGGAGGTCTAGGTTGGATGTTAGCAGGAAGTTCTTGCCAGAGAGAGTGACTGGCATTGGAATGGGCTGCCCAGGGAGGTGGTGGAGTCGCTGTCCCTGGAGGTGTTCAAGAAAAGCCTGGATGGGGCACTTAGTGCCATGGTCTGGTTGCTTGGCTAGGGCTGGGTGATAGGTGGGACTGGATGAGCTTGGAGGTCTCTTCCAAAAAGCTGGAGTAAATCCCCTACTTTTAATCGTGTCTCCATAAACAAACCCCACAGTCCTAAGTTTAATCACACTTTTAAATCTGTGCTGCATAAACTAGAAGCATTGTCACTAGTCTGTTTGGAGTCAACTGATAAAGAAATTAAGCGTCTCTTGGTATCATTTTCTTTCTAAGAATGCATATGAGGACACAGTCAAAGCCTTTGGGTACACTTTTGCTTTATTTGCCATGGAGTGTCGTACGTTCACAAACAAGAGAGGAAATGTTTCCCATAAGCAACCTTTGATTACAAAAGATGACACTAACCACATCAAAGCACTGAAAACTTTTTTGCTTCACAGACTGAAGCACTGAGAACTTTTCTTGCTTCAGTTCTTAAAAAGAGGCTTGAGTGTAACCAGAACAAACAAACAAAAACCAAACCAAAAAACCAACCAAAAACTAAAAACAGGCAGCAAGAGTAGGGAAGGAACAACCTGGACGCTTGCCTTTGTATCTCACAAAGCCTGGTAGAAGTCACTCAAAGTTTACTCCCTTTGAGTATCACTGCATGCATCTGTGTTAGTAAATAAAATCCAGCTAGGACCACACTTCAGGTTTCTTGTCCTAAAGCCAAATGGCACAGCACAGCAACATGTGTATCCATCCAGCTCAGCTCTTTCCTACTGCAAAAGGGTGGCTCTCCCTCATCTTTCCTTCAGCCTTTTGAAGGAAGTGTTGAACAGTGCCACTAACAGTTTAATTATGCTGGAGTAATTTTGAGCTGCAAAATACAGCTTGAACTTGAACTTGAGCCTTCTCAGCCTGGCTCTCACAGGTTTCTCATCTTGTATCTGCAAGACAGGTCATGAAGTTTTCGATTTTTCATAATACTGAAACACTGATAAGCAAAAACAACTCAGCCTTTTTATTAGCTGAACAAATACACAGGAAGAAATTTAAAATGTATGTATGGAGCAAAAAGAAAAACACACTTCTACTAACAAGCCCTAAATTATTTGTATCCAAGTTTTAACCCTCACCCTATAGGGCTTGATAAAGCCTCAAAGGCACATTCAAAGTAGCAGAAAAACTCTTACATGATTTTGCATGGAGACGTAATGGTGTAGCTAGTTCAGGAGCCATGGGTTTTGCAACACTTCTTTTTGGTTGCTGAGCAGCTTTATGAAATGCAGAGGCAAATAGTGACATTTCTATCAGTTTTGCATCCCTGTCCAAATTTCATAAGCTTAGATGGATTTTAGCTGTTTAACAAAAAGAAAATCTGACAAGCTACCCTAAATAAGCCTTTAATCCTTGGGCTTCAGATCATCCCCAAAATGTACACAATTTTAAATCTTTAACTTAATTAGAAGCTTTAATTACACAGTAGCTCAAAGCAGCTCCATTACAATATTTAACTAGTTCTATAAGGATTCAGATTTTTCAAATTAGGAAACAATTTCTACATTATTAATTTATTTTACTAGTACTTTGCTATTATGTTTCTATCAGATAAAGACGGCTCCCTGGGCTACCTTTGAAAAAAAAAATCTGTAAGTCACTCATAGTGCTAGAAGAATGAAAGTTTGCCTCTTTTCAGTCTACATTTCAAAATTTGCATTATTTCTTTTAAGGGGGAAAACTGGAAACAAGTAAACAAGACATATCGATACAGCTATGGCATACATGGCATCAGTTAGGCTAAGCTTCTACTTCATAGAATCATAGAATCAACCAGGTTAGAAGAGACCTCCAAGTTCATCCAGTCTAATCTATCACCCAGCCCGAGCCAAGCAACAAGACCATGGGACTAAATGCCTCCATCCAGGCTTTTCTTGAACACCTAAACTAGTACCATGTAACCTCTCCTTGAGCTTTGAACCTTGAACACAATATAGTATTTTGTATGGTAGATAATCTTTGGGATTCATGGTAAATGAGTTGTTGCACAAAGACTATTACATATATCTTAATGAAGAACAGGCTGCAAAGAACCTTCTCCCTCAAGATGAGGTTCTAACCAAGGACAAAGAACAATTTTGTTATGGTGAGGGTGGTAAGACACTGAACAAGTTGTCAGCAGAAGCTGTAGATGTCCAGTTCCTAGAAGTGTTCAAGACCAAGTTGGATGGGGCTTTGAACAAACTGATCAAGTGGAAAATGGCCCTTGTCCATAGCAGGGGGGCAAGACCATCTGGTCTTTAAATGTCCGTTCCAACCCAAACCATCTTATGATTCTATAAGAACCCAACCAAGTATATTCTTGAAGTACTAAAGCAGAATTTCCAATAATCTATATTTGTAGATGACACAGGTCTTGGTTTGAAGCAATGATCAAGTGATAGTAACAAATATTTTTTTTACTATAAGTCTATATGTGCTAGCTTAGACTAACTGAATCCCTCCTTGGCTTCACGATCACAAATACATCAGGCAAAATACACTTTGTGTTTCTGTGACCTCTCCTCAGTCAGCAGCAGTGAAAAGATTCATATCCTAGATACTCTGCATAATTCTGATAAAACAATTTTGAGATATTCCAAACAGCTAAACATCTGCATGTGAACTGCATGTGAAAATGGAGAAGTTATTTAACAGTGAAACTCTCTGATTCCAGGAAGAAGTTAAAGACCAGAAGTTAAAGACCAGTAAAAAGAAGCTGAAAACTATTCTGTTTTCCAAAGCAATTCTAATTAATGTATTATGCTGACCAATGACTTGTGCTCCAAAAGACATTCTAAATTAAAACTGCAACAAATCTCTTCTCCAAAAGTTCTGATTTAGAATAACATTTTTAAAACATGAGCAATCTTCTATTTAAATAAAACTTTAGGACTTAACTGTTCTAGGACCTGTGTATGCCTTCTGCTCAATTTCTGTGCAAGAACATCAAATACAAATGAGAAATCAGCAGAACTTTTATTTATCATTGCCATATGGTTTGTTGGAAATTTGTTTTGCTATCACAGTTATGTGCACATATTTGCTCATCAAGACTGTATCAGGCAGACCCACAGCACTTCACAGCAGTAGCACTGTACATTACAGCTTATGGGCATACAACTGAGTTGCTTTCCCTTCTAATTTTGTTTGGTGCTTGGGGGTACTATCCAGGGTAAGATGAAAACAGATGAGTTTGTTATCTCTAGATGTGCCCTGAGCAGCTCTGAGGTTATTAAAGTTCTAGTGCCAATTCTCCACCTTACAGAACACTAATTTTCATCTCTTTTATTAGCTCTTTCTTTGCATTAGGTCTGTGAAGCCATCAGGATAAATATCACCTTACCATCACATCTGCACTGTAGCCAACAGCGAGCTATTTGGAAACTCTGTTTTGAAGAGCCCTTTCAGTTAGCAGGGCTACAGAATAAAGTGAATATTACAGCAGAATAAAGTTCATCCTGTTACCTGCATGAGCACAATAAAAACAACAGAGCAAGGGACTTTACTATCTTCCACATACCTCTTCTTTCTCTTTTAAGAGTACATCTCTGAAGGTGTTGTTATGAATGATGCCAAATTAATAATAGATACTAATTTTGATATCCAGGCAGAGATTGTTAATAACTATGAAAATTGTTTATTAACATTAAATCTCATCAGAAAATTTAGTTACAAGGTTTGAAATGCAGGGCTTGGAAAATTATACACACAGAGAAGAGGCAAAACTGGAACACTGTAAGAGGTAACCAGCAAACAAACACTTTTACTGGAAGAGAAGGTTCCTGCAGTCACTACACCGCTGGCAGTTCATTATCCTGCTTAGCCATTGGATGGATGCATTCTGCTTATGGCAGAAGGCAATTAGTGATTACAAGAAGTTTTAAGGATTTACTCACAAAATATTATTGGACAGTACCCAAAGCAGGTGGAGGGGTTGCTGTCAGTAGTCTCAAAGCCCTTAGAGGCATTAGAGTTTTTGCAGGCTCTTTTCTCAGGCAACTGGAGTCTGGCACAGTCTCAGACCTGGTTCCTCTTGACTCCCCATTCAGCAGAAGCCTTACAGAGGGGCAGGCAGGATGCAATGCCATGTGCAGTCTCAGCACAGTGTCACACTGGCTGTGCAGGACGAGAGCCTGTTCCTGGTAAGGTCTTGGAAGGCAGTTTCCAGACAGTTCAGCATACAATGAGGCAATAAGCAAGCACGGATGCTGTTGTATTCATTCTTGCTACTGCCTTATTATATCCTGAATTGCCTCAAAAGTCCACTGCCTTGACCTTACCAGGAGCAGGATCTAAATGCCTGCATGTGATCGGTCTGCACAGCCAGTGTGACACTGTGCTGAGACTGCACATGGCATTGCATCCTGCCTGCACCTGAAAGCCTCCTACCAAGACAGGAAGTCCTAGAGATACACAGATCATCCAGAGAGCCAGGGCCAGGTCAGAGATTGTCTGCCTCCTTTCTTTGCAGCAATCTGGGAAGAATCAGAAGTCTTAGCAGTTGACAAGACAGTAACACAATTCCCTGACAGCGTTTGGGTACTGTCTGAAGCTGTAGCCAGGCCTGCCAGTCAGGAGATATTTTATGAGTAAATACTTCAAACCTCTTGTAATTCACCATTGCCTTCTGCCATGAGCAGAAAGGAGCTCCCTGAGTCCATCTAGCGGACAAGTGGAGCATTGACCACAAGCGGTGTATTGACCGCAGTAACCTCTTCCAGTTCAATGAATGTAATATATTATTGCTTGCTATTTCTAGATCCTGTGTTATTATCTGTATAAAGTTTCCATAACCATGCAAAGAACCAAGTATTATTAAAATTAGAGGTCGGGATGGTAAGACTCTTGAATATTGAATATTAATAAACAATATTAACCTTTGAAAATCATCTCTCACATTAATTAATTACCCCTCCATAACAGGAACAATCTTTGCAATGTTTTTGCCTTCTAGATCACTGGTTTTAAGTCGCATGCACTTACCATTTATCTTGTGGCAGGTTTAGAGTTATGCTGCCTTTGATTTCGTCCCCAAAGCGCAGATACCCTAGAGCAGCCAAGGAGATATACAAGGTCATGACTATTCCCATGCCAACGTTCAGTGCTTGTGGGAAACGTGTGCTGTCCTTCATTTTGTTTTCCAACGGGAGTACCTTGAGAGGGAAGGAGAATCAATTACACTTTATGTCACAGTATCACAGTATCACAGTATCGCAAGGGTTGGAAGAGACCTCAGAGATCATCAAGTCCAACCCATCACCACAGCCCTCAAGATTAGACCATGACACTAAGTGCCATGTCCAAACGTGCCTTGAACGCCTCCAGGGACGGTGACTCCACCACCTCCCTGGGCAGTCCATTCCAGTGACAAATTACTCTCTCAGTGAAGAACTTCCTCCTCACCTCCAGCCTAAACTTGCCCTGGCATAGCCTGAGACTGTGTCCTCTTGTTCTGTCACTGGTTGCCTGAGAGAAGAAGGTAACCTCCCCCTGGCCACAACCACCCTTCAGGTAGTTGTAGACAGCAATAAGGTCCCCCCTGAGCCTCCTCTTCTCCAGGCTAAACAGTCCCAGTTCCCTCAGCCTCTCCTCATAGGGCTTGTGCTCGAGGCCTCTCACCAGCCTCGTTGCCCTTCTCTGGACACGTTCAAGTACCTCAATGTCCTTCCTAAATTGAGGGGCCCAGAACTGGACACAGTACTCAAGGTGTGGCCTGACCAGTGCAGAGTACAAGGGGAGAATGACCTCCCTGCTCCTGCTGGCCACACTATTCCTGATGCAGGCCAGGATGCCATTGGCCTTCTTGGCCACCTGGGCACACTGCTGGCTCATGTTCAGGCGGGTGTCAATCAGCACCCCCAGATCTCTCTCTGTTTGGCTGCTCTCCAGCCACTCCGACCCCAGCCTGTAGCTCTGCATGGGGTTGTTGTGGCCAAAGTGCAGCACCCGGCACTTGGATTTGTTGAATGCCATCCCGTTGGACTCTGCCCATCTGTCCAGGCGGTCTAGGTCCTGCTGCAGAGCCCTTCTGCCCTCCAACCCAGCAACATCAGCCCCCAGCTTGGTGTCATCTGCGAACTTGCTGGTGACTGACTCAATGCCCTCGTCCAGATCATCAATGAAGATGTTAAAGAGGATGGGGCCCAGCACTGATCCCTGGGGCACACCGCTAGTGACTGGCCTCCAGCTGGATGTTGCACCATTCACCACCACTCTCTGGGCTCGGCCCTCCAACCAGTTCCTAACCCAACGCAGAGTGTTGGTATCCAAGCCACGAGCTGACAGCTTAGCCTCACATATATGTCCTCACATATTTTTCTCCCCCACTCCTTTCAAAGCCAATTGCCAAAATTTAAGTGACTTTATAAAAAATGAGATTGTTCCACGATGTTTCGTAACCTGGAAGATCACAATGTTTTAAGCACCCAATAGAAATGTGCAATTACCGAACAGTTCCCATCTCGGATGCAAAACTGCATCATTGTAGAAACATAAAGCAATATTTATAGGTCAGAAAAACTGACAAGATAAACTTACCACGCCCAGAGGAAAATATACAAACAATATGAGTAACACAAATGATTTTGTAACAGAATTGTTCAGAATCCAAGGGTAATTCTATTTCTATTAGGTGCGTTTGCACTATCAATCTCCATCGCATGTCCCACACACATGCTGATGCTCAGATGTCAGCCTCAGCTCTCCCATGGCAGAGGGAAGCTTGAGTTCATGAGTACAGCAACACGTACCCACACTCCTCCTCATCTTGCTGACAGAGGTAGGGTCAGGCACGCTAAGCACCACTTTTCCTAATCATAGTGTAGGTGCTCTGAGCCTGTCAAACGAGTTAACTGTGCTTGCTATAAATCCAGAGTGAAGATAGAAGCACTGAGAGCACTTCTGCATGCAGATGGTTGGAGAGACTGTCTTCTACAGGTACAGTACAGCCTCCAGAAAACTATACTTAGCAAGTTGGAACTTAAATTTTCATCCACTGTGATTGTTTGGGGGTTACCTGCCCCCCCCCNAAACACAATCCCCCTCCCAGAAATCAGCCCCAGGAGGGGTTCCCAACCACCCTTCCACCTTCTTTCCACCCCTCTACCTTACCCCAGGGTCTGCCTTACGTGCAAGGTGAGTTTGGAGGATGGGGAAGGGGGGCTAGAAGCAGAATGATTAGTTGGGTTAGACAGCAGAAAGGCCAGAAGACATAGCAGCTCCCAGAGAGACACTGTCTTATCTCTATTTGTGTCCTTGTTCCTTTACTTCTCAGCAAGCCTATGAGCGAAGCAGACATCACCATTGTTTTTCTTTTCACAGTCTATAATCTGATTTTTTTTTTTCATTAAAATATTCCAAGTAGCCTCAAACCAGCACAGCCACCAACACAAACTTTCCTCACAAAGCAGGGAACCCAAGCAACAAGCTCCCGTGCTGCTCTTCTCACCTTGAATTTCACCAGCATAACAAATTCCTTTATGTCTTAAGACACAAGTTGGAGGTAGGTGCACGCTCCTAAATGATCATATTTCCCTCATGTCTTTCAGAAGAACTACACACTCATCTCAAGACACTCAAAATCAGATACCACTCAAGATTAAAACAACTTTGCATGCCCACATAAGAAGTAAAATGTCTAATCTTCTGTAATGAAGACTGGTAATGAAGAGCTAGTCAAGTTAGTCAATGGAATAAAGAATGCAGTCCAGTTTGTTTCTCAGGAGACACCGAAGTTACATTTGATTATGCCACTGTAATTAAACAAACTTGCCACTTCTGGGTAATAATTATGTCCAGTCTTACAGCGATAAAACAGTTTCAGGGCAACAGCAGCCCTGGAAAAGCTACTGTTCACTATACTAAATGATTATTTTAATGACTGAATATTTACCGTTTTCAATCTAACCAAGCTAAGTTATGAAAAAAAGCAGATTTCATCTACTAATTGGCAAAGAAATTCTTATATTTGAATTGCTGCCCTGTGACTTTCTATAGGACAATCATTCCTTTTATCCTGATCAAACACTGACAGTCACTTCCTGACCGCTTGTGGAGTATCACCACTGCCAACCCATCACATGTTGTTGTGTTTCTTCCACACTAGAAATCCCAAAGAAGTCATTTCACACTTGGGAACAGAGAGAGCTCTAAAAAGACATCTATTTGGTAGTATTTCCAAACTTTCACTGATTTAATTAAATTGAAATAATTAAAATCTATTTACATCTTTACTGAGGATCTTCTTTATATAATTCATAGCCTCCACTGCTGAGGTTTTTCCTCCAGAAAGCAATCTGAGCTTAGAGTGTAACTTCATCTGGTGGAGACCAGGAAGAGTTTCAAACATTACATTTTTAGCTGACACTTTTGAGCATCAGAAAAAAATACAAAAGGTGACATGTGGCTAGAAGTAGTTCGTTACTGCCACACAGACAATGTATGTTCATTGCTCTAAATGAATTCTGAATGAATTAAGCTCTGTGTCAATACAGTACCTATCAACTCATCCTTTTAGGAAGAAGCTCTTCTGATGCATTAGGGGCTCACAGACACCCACCAAATTTATCTGTGCATTAAAGAAACTGAAAGGAGGTTGGAGCCAGGTAGGGGTCAGTCTATTCTCCCAGGTAACCAGCAACAGATGGAGGGGACACAGCGTCAAGTTGTTCGAGAGGAGGTGTAGGCTGGATGTTAGGAGGAAGTTCTTGCCAGAGAGAGTGATTGGCATTGGAATGGGCTGCACAGGGAGGTGGTAGAGTCGCTGTGCCTGGAGGTGTTCAAGAAAAGCCTGGATGGGGCACTTAGTGCCATGGTCTGTTTGTTTGGCTAGGGCTGGGTGCTAGGTTGGACTGGATGAGCTTGGAGGTCTCTTCCAATCTGGTTGATTCTATGATTCTTTTACATTTCACAGTCAAAACCTAGGTGGGAACAGGCAGCACTTTGGATTCTTTTGTCCTCAGTTGCAGCTCAGTTTAACATTCCTCTTTATTAAGAGTTCTGAGGTATGCAAATAACAGGCAATTTTTATCTTCATCTGAGTTTCCCAACCTTTACTTCCTATAACCAGACAGCATTTGGGTTTAGACCAGTAATAACAGCACTCATTCAGCATGTATCTGTTAATTCCCTGGTGACTAAAAATGGAATGCATTTACTGAGTAAGTTGTGCAATGTTCTACAGCTTCTGGGATTCTTAACAAGCATAAATTGTTACAGTAAGATCTAATTCCAAACTACATTATCTCTGCAAAGCCTTAATGGTAATTGTTTGCCCAGTTTACAGATATCAGCTGTCTCTTCATAAGTTCACTGGCCCAGAGATTTGATTTCCCCAGTGTTCAGCATTCATTTTGCACATTCCCAGCAGTGAACTCAGACACACATGTCAGCCATGAAAAAAAAGGTCTTTTTAAGCCATGACTCCTGGTAGGAAAGGGATGCTAGAAACTGCCTACCCCTCTGAAATTGCAAAATCAGTCTGTAGGGGACCACTAATGGAGAAAATCTTCCCATGGTTTCACAGTCAGAGAGAGCTCAAGTAAAAGACTACAAGTCTGCTCACTATGATGCCTTCATTGAGATGAAAAAAAGCCCTCTAGGCTATTCATAAAAATGAAGAGAAGAAAGAAACTTCCTACTTTTTGGATGTATCTTCAACTGAAATAACTAAATGCTACATTATGTGTGACAAACACTGGCTATGGTCATTCTGAAAGAAAAAAAACCCATTAAAAGAAAATATATGTTGAGAAATTGCACTTGGACACCATGTCCAGTTTTGGTGACCCAGTACAAGACAGACATTGGTATGTGAGGAAAGTTGAGCTGCACACCCCCAGCTCCCTCAGCCTCTCCTCACAGGGCTGTGCTTCAGGCCCCTCACCAGCCTTGCTGCCCTTCTCTCGACACCTTCCAGTCCCTCAACATCTCTCTTGAATCGAGAGGCCTGACCAGTGCTCAGTCCAGGGGCAGAACAACCTCCCTTGTCCTGCTGGCCACACTGTGTCTGATCCAGGCCAGGATGCCATTGGCCTTCTTGGCCACCTGGACACACTGCTGCCTCATCTTCAGTTGCCAACCAGCACCCCCAGGTCCCTCTCTGCCTGGCTGCTCTCCAGCCACTCTGTCCCCAGCCTGTAGCACTGCTTGGGGTTGTGGCCAAAGTGTAGAACCCTGTACTTAGCCTTAGTAAATCTCATCCCACTGGCCTCTGCCCAACCATCCAGTTTCTCCAGGTCCCTCTGCAGAGCCCTCCTGCCCTCCAACAGATCCACACCTGCTCCTAACTTGGTGTCATCTGCAAACTTACTGATGCTGGACTCAATCCCCTGGTCCAGATCATCAATAAAGATATTGAACAGGATCTCGCCCAGCACTGATCCCTGGGGCACACCACTGGTGCCAGCTGCCAACTGGATGTGGCACCATTCACCACCACTCTCTGGGCCTGGTCCTCCAGCCACTTCTTGACCCATATCAGAGTGAATCTGTCCAAGCCAGAGCTGTCAGCTTTGCCAGGAGCTTGTGGCAGATGTTGCCAGAGGCTTTGCTGCAGTCCAGGTAGACTCCATCCACAGCCTGCCCTGCACTCACCAGGAGGGTAACCTGAGCATAAAAGGAGATCAGGTTGGAGAGGCAGGACCTGCCCTTCCTCGATTCATGCTGGCTCGACCTGATGCCTTGGCCATCCTGTAAGTGTTTTGTGATGGCATTCAAGATGACCTGTTCCAGAACCTTGCCAGGAACTGAGGTAAGGAAAAATATTTTTATAACAAATAATTTCATAAAGAGAACAGCTATTTGCTGGCACAGACCATCAAGACACTTCAGACCCCCATTCTCAGATACTTTCAGAGTTCAGCTGTATAGGGTCTAAGAAAACTAAGCTAACTGAAGGTAAACCTTATTCTGAGCAGCAGTTTAAACTTTACCACCTCCAGATGTCCTTTCCAACTTAGTTTTTCTCTGGTTCTAAGGATGAACATTGCTATCTCTAACATTACTCATAGGTCATATGTGAAAAAAAAAAAAGGAAAAGTGATTATTAATAGAAATTCAATCCAGACATCAATATGTGAATTGAAGAAATGTGAAATCAGTAGAATAAAGAGCAAGTACTGTTTACAGTTCCTCGCAGGCAACCTGCAACTATTGTTCTATATTTTATTTTTTTAGTCATTAAAGCTGTTGCATTGTAACACAGGTAGACAAGGTTATCATACAACTAGCTACCTGAAGCATAATTCAGAAAGGAAAACAAAGCACCAGTTAGATGTTCAATGTGCTTGATTCCAATGGAATAAAATCTGTGGGGTTTTTTTTCTTAATTTCTACCTGTACTGAAATTTACTTTTAGCATTTAAACCCCAGTCTGAAGCTCCACATTTCTCCAAGAAAATAAAACTTAATTAATAGTAGCTTTTTTTAAAAGCCATTTAAAACCATTATAGGACAATTCTCTTAAGCACACTTACTATTGCCTTTTAGCTGTTAAATCAAGTCTTGCTCATTAAACTCAATGAAGTCACCTTATGTACACTAACAAGCAGGTGAAAATAAAACCTGCATCATCTAAACACATGATCCCATATCAACCTCACTTTAATATTACACCTTTCATTTGTAATTAATTTAATGAAAAGATACACAGAAAATAATATAGAATTATACTATAATTAGCTAAAGACACACTAACATACTTAGGTCTTGAAATTATACTTAAAAAATGCAAATTTCTCCATCTTAAACTTTAGTGGGTATCAGAACTAGTCTGAGGAGGATGTTAATGCAGTCTTGCCTGCATCACTCAGTCTAGGAGAGAGCATCCATAACCAACCTCAGCAGAGAGCCTTTCTAGGTTAAGGCACTCAGCCGCTTAGAGACTTAGATTAAGTCTCTCAGCAGTAGTAGCTGTTTTGAGACAGTTGCTGTCACTGCAGGATACGCTTCCCCTGACAGAACTGATCCCCAAAGAAATTATGCAAAGATCTTGAACAAGGTTTTATATAACATTCAGTATCTCCAGCTCCTGACAAGCTGAAAAGTTCTCTATTTCACAGGAATAACACAAATCACAAAATCACAGAATAAAGCAGGTTGGAAAAGACCTCTAGGATCATCTAGTCCAACCTATCATCTAATACCTTCTAATTAACTAAACTATGGCACAAAGTGCCTCATGCAGCCTCCTCCTAAACACCTCCAGGGATGGGGACTCCACCACCTTCCTGGGCAGCCCATTCTAAAGAACTTTCTCCTAACATCTGGCCTAGACCTCCCCTGGCACAACTTGACACTGTGTCCCCTTGTTCTGTTGCTGGTTGCCTGGCACAAGAGACCAACCCCACCTGGCTACAATCTCCTTTCAGGTAGTTGTAGACAACAATGAGGTCTGCCCTGAGCCTCCTCTTCTGCAGGTTGCACACCCCCAGCTCCCTCAACCTCTCCTCACAGGGCTGTGCTCCAGGCCCCTCACCAGCCTTACCGCCCTTCTCTCGACACCTTCCAGTACCTCAACATTTCTCTTGAATTGAGGGGCCAGAACTGGACACAGCACTCAAGGTGTGGCCTGACCAGTGCTGAATGCAGGGGCAGAATAACCTCCCTTGTCCTGCTGGTCACACTGTTCCTGATCCAGGCCAGGATGCCATTGGTTCTCCTGCCCACCTGGGCACACTGCTGGTTCATCTTCAGTTGCCAACCAGAACCTCCAGGTGCCTCTCTGCCTGGTTGCTCTCCAGCCACTCTGTCCCCAGCCTGTAGTGCTGCCTGGGGTTGTTGTGGCCACAGTGCAGAACCTGGCACTTGGCCTTGTTCAGACTCACAGTGTTGGACTGCACCCAACATTTCTTGACAAAATTGCCTTCTTTTAGTATTTTTTTTTCCCTTGAAAAATCTTTGTAGGATATAGCTTGCATTTAAAAATTCCCACTGACTGGAGTTGAAGGTGGTGGTGCTAGGTCATAGGCTGGACTTGACAAAGCCAAGTAGCAACCAAGCACACATAACTACGCAAACTCCCTATGCTGTAAAATTCCGTCATGAAGCGTACGTAAGAAGTCAAAGCCTGACGACACATATGACATGAGCCAGTACTTGTTCTGACACTATGTCACTGTTGGGCAGCTGCTGGGTAGATTTTCATACTAAATTTCTTTCCAGTCTTTGTGTAGCCCTTGTTGCACTACCTTCAGAAAATTTAACATTTTAACTGAATGCAAAAGAGATGAGGTTCTTCTCGCAAATGCTCTTTAGTTTTGACTTTATTGCTTCCTTTCTGGAACAGCGAAGCTGAACATGATTCCTTGTCCTTTTTTTTCTGGAAGCAGAAATTAATTTCACTCTTCAATTCTTTTAAATTATTTTCTTAAAAAAGCTAACACCCTACCTAGGTGATTGAATAGCTATAAGAGGAAAAAGAACCAACTCACACCTCTCCTTCTCTCTCTCTCTGTCCAATACTTGCATCATAACATCTTCCCATAAAAGAGATATTGCATCAATTTGGTACCTCACATTAAATGTTTCTATGTTGTTTTATACTTGTTCAAACAACCATTTCTAGCAGGTAGCATCATTAAACCAGTCAAAAAAACCAACCAAACAAAAAAAAAGAATAATCCACCCACATTCTTCACACCTATAACCTAGCACCACATATACAACCAATGCACTGCCTAGGGATAGGAGCAGGATAGTCATAGGATAGTCATAGAATAGTGATAGGATAGTCAGGGAAAGCTTTGGGCAATAATCTTCTCTCCCAAGCAGGATATGCAAGAGGATATGTTGGAGGCAAGAGAACAGGGAGATCCATGTGATGACTTTCAGAGTTCTGAAGTTTTGGGGTTTTTTTAATGTATCATTTCCCTGCTTCTGATGTCCATGCTCTGCTTCCTTCATGCTCTTCCTCATTCAGTTCATAATAGACCCCTGTCACAGCCCTAAACATCTATGAAATCAGATATTTTAGACAAAACTAACCTCTTCCATAAATTCTTGTTTTCATCTCTGCTCTTTTTCTATGTACCCTGCTTCGTAAAATCTTCTTTACTGTTTTTTGAGACACTGACACCTCACTACTATTCTCTCCCTTGAAACTTACTGGACCACTTGCTGGATAAGGAATTGGTTAGATGATAGCACACAGACAGTGGTGATCAAGGGCACAATGTCCACCCAGAGACCAGTGCCAAGTGGTGTCCCTCACGGCTCAGTGCTGGCACCAGTGCTGTTTAACATCTTTGTCAGTGATATGGACAGAGGAATCAGTGCACCCTCAGCAAGTCTGCAGATGGTACCAAGCTGTGTGGCACAGTCGACTTGCTAGAGGGCAAGGATCCATCCAGAGGGACCTGGACAGGTTGCAGAGGTGTGCCCAAGCCAACCTCATGAAATTCAACAAGGTCAAGTGTAAGGTCCTACAACAGGGTAGGCAAAATCCCAAGCACAACTCCAGGCTGGGTGGCGAATGGCTGAGAGCAGCCCTGAGGAAAAGGACCTGGGGGTCTGGGGTGATGAAAAGCTCAACATGAACCTGCAGTGTGAGTGCCCCTCAGACAGCAACTGAGTGCCAGGCTGTATCAAGAGCAGTGTGGGCAGCAGGGCAAGGGAGGGGATTCTGCCTCTTTGCTCTGCTCTCCTCAGACCCCACCTGGAGTCCTGTGTGCAGTTCTGGAGCCCCCAGCACAAGAAGGACAAGGAACTGTGGGAGTGGGTCCGGAGGAGGGCCACAAAGATGCTCAAGAGGGTTGCAGCAGCTCTGCTATGAGAATAGGTTGNTTACCTGTTCTAGTGGGAGGTGTCCATGCCTATGGCAGGGGGTTGGAACTAAACCTTACCATTCTATGATTCTATGATTCTATAATTGATTCCTTTACCAACCATTGGCTTCTTAATTTTCAAAGCAAGCATAATCCATCTCCCTTTCATCCACCAAATAAACTCAAAGGTACTTACAATTTACTGGAAAAGAACATAATCAAATCTTTTAAATACTCTGGCTATTCTATAACCCATTATGCAAAATATCTTCCCTTTCATTTTGAGCTGCATGAAGGAGGTATAAACATTCCCCAATAACACCAATCTCTTTTCCCATTCCTGGCCTTCAATGCTCAGCTATACCCAGTACTTCTGCAACGAAGCTGCAGGAGACGGTCCACTTCTAATCAGAAATCTTTCTTTTGTATGAGGGAACCAAATACATCCCAGAAGATAGTTCAGCCTCAAGGTAATCAGATAAATCATAATTTAATTGTCACAGCTACTAAACACTAATCTTGTAATGGATAACTTCATCACAGACATGTTTAATACATATGGTCATCCTTCCCTTTTTCAGGAAATACTGCTAACATGGCAAGAACGAAGCTTTCCTCCAATATTTACACCTCAAATATTTTACAGAGAATCACAGAATCGCAGAAACATTCAGGTTGGAAAAGATCCTCGGGATCACCAAGTCCAACGTAGAACTCTACAAGGTCCACCCTAAATCATTATCTCCAGGCACCACATCTAAATGACTTCTAAACACATCCAGGGTTGGTGACTCAACCACCTCCCTGGGTAGCCCATTCCAAGGCCTGACCATTCTTTCCATGGAAAAAGATTTCCTTATATCTAGTCCAAACCTATCCAGACACAGCTTGAGGCCATTCCCTCTCATTCCATCATTAATTATCTGAGAGAAGAGACCAGCATCGACCTCTTCACAACGTCTTTTCAGGTAGCTATAGATGGTGGTGAGGTCTCCCCTCAGCATCCTCTTCAAACAGCTCCAGCTCCTTCAATCATCATAAGATTTATTCCCTAGTCCTTCACCAGCTTCATTGCCCTCCTCTGCACTGACTGTGCAGCTATACAGAGACAGCTATACAGAGATTTTGATCAGTTTAAGGCACAGAAAACTCAACAATTGTTGAAAATTAAAGCAAACATATTTATCAACAGTTTTACACAGAAAAAAAATCCCAGTCCATCCATAATCAAATTTTACTGCAACAAAATATAACATTTTCATTCAAAAAAGGCTGAGAAAGTTGATATCCAAAGCATTCCAGTTATGTAAACATAAATTCTCCTACCAAATCCCCAAAGATTCAAGATTAAATCCTTAGTAAAACTGTTCAGTCTAGGCCTTGTCCATTCCTTCTTGTCTGCAGAATGTATGAATGTATTCATCTGAAAGGTGGATTTACAAACCTAAAGTGTAGTGTGAAAGAAAAAGGTTTCTCCTGCAGAAAAAGGTTTCTTCAAGTAAAACAATGATCATAACATCTCTGTTACATTGCTTTCCTTGCCTGCCCTTGCCTTTCACTGCACAGAAAAAGTCTCAAACAGCTTTTAGCAGTAAGCTTTTATTCCATCACTTCTAGATAGATTTTCAAAGCTTGCTCTCAAGAGAGATACAGAACAGCACTACTTTGCAACAAACACAATAAACAATTTAATTTTCCTTAACAGATCCCTCGTGACCCACACCAGTGTCTCACCACCCTCACTGTAATGATGTCTTCAAGTAGATCAACACTCCCACCCAGTTGGTGTTGCCTTCAAACCTACTGACGGTGCCCTCAATCCCCTCATGCAGATTGCTGTAAAGATGTCATACAGGACTAGCCTCAGTACTGAGTTCTGGGGAACACCACTAGTGACCATCTGCCAACCAGAATTAACTCCCTTCACCACCACTCTTTGGGCCTGGCTGCCCAGATAGTTTTTTTTACCCTGCAAAACATCCATCTATCCACACCACAAGCAGCCAGCTTCTCCAGGAAAATGCCATGGGAGACAATGTCAAAAGCTTTACTGAAGTCCAGATAGATGACATCTACAGCTACATGCATTAGTGTAGGTGCACTTCAGCTGGGCTAATATTCCCTACCCTTTTCTGTGGCTGGATGCCTGTTACAAATGATGCAAAATTAATAATCGATATTAATTTTGATATCCAGGCAGAGATTGTTAATAACTATGACAATTGTTTATTAACATTAAATCTCACCAGAAAACCTAGTTACAAGGTTTGAAACACACAGTTTGAAAATTTATACATGCAGGGAACAGGATCTAGAAATAATTAGTAATGATATATAACATTAATTGAACTCAATTGAACTGGAAGATAAAGTTGCTGTGGTTAGAGTACCGCTTGCGGTCACTACACCACTGGCAGTTCATTATCCTACTTGGCCACTGGATGGACACAGGAAGCTCCTTTCTGCTTATGGTAGAAGGTAATCAGTGATTACAAGCAGCTTGAAGTATTTACTCACAAAATAGTATCGGACAGTACCCAAAGCATGTGGAGGGGTTGCTGTCAGTGGTCTCAAAGCTGTTAGAGGCATTAGAGTTTTCCCAGGCTCTTTTCTCAGGCAGCTGGAGTCTGGCACAGTCTCTGACCTGCTTCCTCTTGATTCCCCATTAAGCAGAACCCTTACAGTGGGGCAGGCAGGATGCAATGCCATGTGCACGCTTGGTACAATGTCACACTGGCTGAGCAGGCCAATTGCCTGCAAGCATTTAGAGCCTGTTCCTGGTAAGGTCTTGGAAGGCAGTTTCCAGACAGTTCAGGATACAATAAGGCAATAATTAAGCACAGATGCAATGGCAGAGAGCAGATACAACACCAGAGAGCAGGTTGTGCTACCTGCTTATCCCTTATTATCAATACAGCCTGAGACAGTTGGGCCTTTGGACACAGATTAGCCGATCAGGATGGCACTTTCCCAATCTTGACCATACCAGCTGAAGTCAGGGGTTTTGTCCTCTTTCCCTGGGTTGCTTCGCCCTGCACAGAAGTAGGGGAACAAGGGAACATGTCTGGGCAAGCCACAGTCCTTAGACTCAGTGGCTCCAAGTTCTTTGTCCTCTTTCCCATGGCTGCTTCTCCCCAAGACAGAAGCTGGGGGGAAAGCAGAAGAACATGTCTGGGCAAGCCAGGACATAGATAAGCCTGTTTTGGCCTGCTTAGGCCTACCGTGACAACACACTCACTCCTACCTGACTATTCTCAGGTATTTCCATGGCTTCTACCCTATCAATGACCCTTGCATTTTTGATGCCACATCTATCTCCAGCCCCTACCTCCACTTAAACAGTAGACTGAGTGTCCTCACTAGCATATCATCCTACAAATGTTGGTATGATTTCTCCAGGCATATCTCTAGTAGGACCAGTTCCCTTCTACCTTTCAATCTAGTTCAAAGCTCTTTCAGTGAGCCCTGTTAATTCTTATCCCAGGGTCCTTCTCCCACTCTGGATCAGATGTATCCCATCTGCTGCTAGCAGACCCAGCACTGAGTATACCAACCTCTGACTGAAAAACCTGAAGCCCCACCAGGCTCAGAGTTACAGGTATCAGATCCAGTCACCCACACTTGGGTGTCCCAATGCAAAAACATCCTGCAAGAACTCACACCTTTTATATTTTGGTCATGCAAGCCTGTGCATCATCTCAAAAGAATCCCAAGGAAATCAATACACCCCTGTCTACAGATGGCCCAAGTCGATTTAGACGATGTCACATTGCCTGTTAAATGTCTGTCTCTGACAAGTCCAGCCTGGTTTTAAAAGACAACAGACGACTGCCATTGGGTTTTCTTAATTTTTTTAAAAGGGTAATATGAATCTGGCAGAAGAATTTTTTTGACAATGAGGCTTTTATCTCAAAACCACAGGCCTAACAAGCTCATCCACATCACTTTCAAAACCCAAAAAATGACATTTTGCAATGATAATCCATTTAGTTTTCTGTTTTGTTTTGGGGTTTTTTTTTTTTGTATCTCCTGGAATGGGTTAGCTGCTGCCTAATGTGATTCCAAAGCCTGTCTCTTGGTATACAAATACCACCCTACTATCTACTGCAAAGCTGTGATATCTAAGTTCAAAAGCAGTTTGAATAGACACGTTCAAGTAACAGACTAAAATACCAGAAGCTTTATTTTCCATACCTGAAACTAGTGTTGGAAAGTAACATTTTCTCTTCTCTAGGCTAATCAGTCTGCTGCACTCAACGGGGGAAACAACACCACAACAAAAAACAAACCAAACAAACAAAATACCCCCATCACACCCAGCTGTATATAACCTAGCATATTTATAAGTAATAGAGAAGAAAAGTTAACATTCTCATTTCAACATTACTGTCATAGGTTTAAAGAGCCAACAGAGTAAAGCTCTCAAGTGAATTGGACAAAAAAACCAGAATTATATTTGGAGAGAGTTACAGATAGAAATTACAAAGCAGATACAGAATCCATAAACGAACCCCACTGAATTTTCCCCCAACCCAAAACTAAATCTACGATCTACAAACTCCAGTGCTCCAATCCTCCCCCCCACCCCATGCCTCTGCCATCCAAGAGGCCTAAGCACAGCCTCTGGAGGCCCCAAACCAGGCCTATCCTTACATGTTTGTCCCGATAAGGCAGCTCCTGCCTGGCACAAGGCTGGAGGGGGAGGAAAGGAGCACAAGCATGGCCTTGCTGTGAGCTTATGAAGAGATAGCAGAATGATGGGATTGAATAACAATCTTCCAGTTCGCAGAGGACTCTTTTTAGCCTTATAGTTCCCAACCTGGGACAATTAAGAATCTATTTCATCCTCCTGTCCCCTGAAGCTTACACTGAAATACCATTCCCACATTTGATTTTGGGTTTTTTTATACCTTGTAGGAGAAAGCCAACCAGAATTTCACTGCGAGGTATTCATTAAGTTTAACTGCTATTACATAAGCACGACATTATGCAAAGCTATTACCTGCACATGATAATCCTGCAGACATATTTAAGGTTTTGAGTTTACACCCTTCTGAAAAGTGTGTTCAAGAGGTTTAACTACATTTTAGGCATAGTCTGAAGTTACTTTTTAATTCAGTAACAAAAATCTCACATTCATTTTTAAAAACAGACCTACTCACCTTTGAAATACAAAAGAGGCTCTTGACTGTAGTTCTTATAAAATAGTATTACATGTTCTGTGAAAGACACATTCACTCCATTGTACCACCTGAGCTCCTCTATTCAAGCAGTGTAGTTCTTTCCTGTGGCCTGAACACCAGCCCCATGATCTGCCAGGTAGCATGACCCGGTACAGGGAACCCACATATAGAAAGAAGCTACAGCACAGAGGGAGAGAAGCAGCTGCAGATTCTCCCATTCCCAAAAGAGCCCTGTATTCAAAATGGTCCACTGAGGGATGAATATACATTTTCTCCATCTCCTAATCAACATATTATTGCCTTATGAAGAAAAATCTTCAATTTAAAGATTAAAACAAAACTGATTGTCTTATGTAGTGTGTTATATTCACTTGAGTACTGCATTTCTGTTGCTCTACTGTTCCACAAAACACAGTAATACTACTGCCAATGTGACTTTCAGAAAGTCATCCTGATGATACAAGTACTGAAATCCCAAATTGACTCTCAAGACTATGAATGCAAATCAGCAGACTGACAGTACTGAGCTCTTGAATTGCTGTTTGCTAACTCAGTATTAAGGGATCACTGAGTACCCCTGCTGCAAACTTCTCCTGTTAACAGGCAGCAATGAGTATCACCTGGCTGCCAAGACACAATTTGCAGCAGACACCTTACACCAACCAGACCAGCAGTGACCTCATTTTAACAGGCAACTCAAGAAAGGAGCAAAGGATTGAACAGCACAAACAACAGACTGCAGCACTTTTTAATCCTGTTACAAGTATCACTCAGACTTTAACATGCATTAGTATTAATCAGCCCTTCCATGGCTGAAACCTTAGGTCTGCTGTAGTAGCTTTAGCAACAAATGAACAACTTGCCTGGACTGTAGCAACACAACAAAGTTGTTCGTATCTGCCATCAAACTAGTTTAGACTGATCTCACAGCTCAGTCATCATCACACATATTAGTCTTAATTTAATGAAAATATCTCAAAATAGCTTTATAACACTGGCTGATGAAATGTTTAGCTGGCTCTTACCATTACACAGGTATTAGCTTCAAGGCACTGTCTTAGTTTATTTGAGATTCTGTATTTCAATTATAAATAGCCTACTCTTCCTCTGAGTTATTACAGACACAAGTCAGGAAAATCAATGGTCTTAAAAGTCTATTTATCTAGGGATCACCTATAGCCAAAGCAAAAATACGCCAAATTGCTTTCATACTTCTGACTTTCTTATTACCCAGGGACAGATAATCAGTCTCAAAGTAATGAGAGACATTAACCAAACCTCCTATTTTCACACTAACCACCTAAAAGAGAAATACCCTCTCTCAAGATGAAGAAGCAAATCCTACTGGGAATCTGCTGAATCACTGCACCTCCCTGAATCACGTTCCCCACAAAAACCAGGGCTTTAGATGCCTCCATTTAATTAGCCTCATTAATTTTAATAATTACTGAAGAATTACAGTCATACTTCAAGTGATGACAAACACTAAACTAAAAGAAAAAAAAAATCAATATATAAAAACCTTTTTGTAACAACAGGATGAAAAAAAAAATCAGTGCTATTTTCCCTGTGGCCAGTTATTTTGTTCAAAGCAACAAGAAAATCAGACGTTCCCATACGGTGCGTGGCATTATGAACTGCTAATTATTTTCTGTCCTACATTAGCCACTCCCCTCTCAATAAAAACAAAAATCAATAAAGTACCTTTGAAAATAAATCCTCCTGACTGCTAGGACATAGTACTGTTTTATCCTCTGCCTTATAAATCATCTGTTCCTCCACTCAAACCGTTGATCGTTAAATATTCCTAGCAGGAAAAACCATTTTACACAGATCAATGGTAACGGAGAAACCACACCAAGGGCATTTTTTCTTCTCGTCAGGTTGTGCTTAAGGTGGTTTAACCAGGCAAAAAGAAAAAAAAAACTCTGAATTTCATTCGCTGTGCCTGCTCACAATAGTCAATAATCAGTCAAGTCTCAGATGAGTACAGTATGAATTAGAATAAAGAATGTTTGGAGTCAAGGAAAATAAAAAAGGAGCCTCAGAAATGTTTAAGGCTAACTCACTGCATAAAAAAAGTCAGCCATAATCAACTGATAAAATTAAGACCTTAAGTCTTCTATTTATAATGTAATATCTGGAGTAGTGTGTACAGTTCTGGAGCCCCCAGCACAGGAAGGACATTGAACTGTTGGAGTGGGTCCAGAGGAGGCCACGAAGACACTCAGAGGGCTGCAGCAGCTCTGCTATAAGGACAAGCTGATAGAGTTAGGGCTCTGCAGCCTGGAGAAGAAAAGGCTTTGAGGAAACTTTAGAGTAGCCTTCCAGTATCTGAAGGGGGCCTACAGGAAGGCTGGGGAGGGACTATTGACAAGGTTTTGCAATGACGGACAAGGGGCAATGGGCTTAAACTGGCAGAGGGGAGACTGAAATTGAATGTTAGGAGGAAGTTCTTTGCAGTGAGGGTGGTGAGACACTGGCACAGGCTGCCCAGGGAGGTTGTGGCTGCTCCCTCCCTGGAGGTGTTGAAGGCCAAGTTGGAGGAGGCCTTGAGCTACCTGCACTAGTGGGAGGTGTCCCTGCCTATAGCAGAGGGTTGGAACCAGATGTTCCTTGAGGTCCCTTCCAACCTTACCATTCTATGATTCTATAATATTCAGATAGCTTCACAGAATAAGTGTTACTTGCTCCAAAATAAAACCTAAAAATCAAGTCTCTGGCATCAAGTCCAAGATTAGAAAGATCAATTTTCAGCGCTTCCAGTGAGAGACAGCAGACTAAGGAGGCAGCCTAATCCATCGCTGGGGTTTCTTTCCTTTATCAGAACTCTTCAACCACGTGGATAGAAGAACAACAGTAATTAAGACACAAAGTAACAGGTTATCACAAATCAGCAACTGATTATGGGGATATTCTTAATCCATTGTAAAGTGAATTGGAATGCATTAGCTTACATCTCAGTGAAAGGATTTTAAACATGGTTCCCTTCCCATTTGCAAGAGGTGACGCACACACAGATCTATCACGGTTCAGTCTATGATGGTAACTCAGGGAGCTGTAATAACTAGTTACCAATTCAATAAATCAATATTAACTATTTCAGTGGGAAATGTGTATCTCTGCTGCACTCATACTTTTTGTTTTGTGCTTAAACAACTTTATCTCATACTGATTATTCAAATCCATAAATATTTATTTCATCAAATCTTCTGTGAGTGTCATATACCTTGACTTCATTCAGGCTTTTGATACTGTCTCCCACAACATCCTCACAGAGAAGCTCAGGAGATGTGGCATAAATGGTTGGTCTGTGAGGCAGATCAAAAACTGGCTTGACAACAGAGTTCAGAGTGTTGTAATCCCAGTGGTACAGAGTCAAGTTGGAGGCCTGTAGGCAGTGGTGTTCCCCAGGGATCAGTACTGGATCCAGTTTTGTTCTATAGCTTTATCAATGACCTGAATGAAGGCATTGAGTGTACCCTCAGCAAGTTCACTGATGATAAAAAACTAGGGGGGGTGGCTAACAGCCTGTCAGGCTGTGCCGCCATTCAACGAGATCTGGACAGGCTGAGTGCTGGACAAAGGCTAACCACATGAAGCTCAATAAGGGCAAGTGCAGGGTCCTGCATCTGGGAGGAAGAACAGCAGGCACCAGTACAGGTTGGGGGCTGCCCTGACGGAAAGCAGCTCTGTGGAGAAAGACCTTGGAGTCCTGGTGGGCAGCAAGTTCTGCATGGACCAGCAATGTGCCCTTGTGGACAAGAGAGCCAATGGCATCCTGGGGTGCATCAGGAATAGTGTCTCCAGCAGGTCTAGGGATGTTTTTCTGCCCCTCTACTAGGTTCAGGTGGTACCACACCTGGAATACTGCGCCCAGTTTTGGCCTCCCCAGTTCAAGAAACACAGGGACCTGCTGGAGAAAGTCCAGCAGAGAGCCACGACGATGACTGGGGGACTTGAGTATCTCCCCTACAGAGAGAGACTGAGAGCCCTGGGGCTGTTTGGTCTGGAGAAGAGAAGACAGAGCGGAGATCTGATCAGTGTATACAAATATCTGAAAGGTGGGTGTCAAGTGGATGGGGCCAACCTCTTTTTGGTGGCCAACAGCAATAAGACAAGGAGAGCAATGGATGCAAACTGGAACACTGAAGGTTTCACCTCAACATGAGGAGAAATTTCTTTACACTGAGGGTTTTAGAGCACTGGAACAGGCTGCCCAGAGAGGTTGTGGAGTCTCCTTCTCTGGAGACTTTCAAAACCTGCTTGGATGCATTCGTGTGTTAACTACCCTAGGGAATGCTGCTTTGGCAAGGAGAGTTAGACTTGATCTCTAGAGATGTGATTCTGTGATTTTCTATGGTGCACACAACAACAGCCTAAGAACACATCTTAACTTTATGCATGTCCAAAATATCCCTGCAAAGAAGCACAGATATATAAATATCATCTTACATCTAAAGAAGAAACATTAATCTCTAGATCTTTCACTATAATTTCATCCTGTAAGGTAGTCACATTATTTTAATGCACTTGTGCAATGTACATGCACACACCAAAACTCTGTCACACTAAACCAAACAGAAACAATTCAATTTCTTTGTAAACAACCAAAGACAAAGGTAAAAAACCTAAAATACTCTTCATTTGCTTGGAGAGGAAGCAAATTATTATCAAGTAAGAAATTGGGAGAGTCTGTAAAGAAATATGTGCAATGCATCACACAAATATCTAATAACATCAAGTAACATTTTTATATAGTAAAGGCATAATTCAAAGGAACCCTACATCACATGCTTTTGAATAAAATAAGGGAAAAGGTTTGGGCCTCTTAAAAAGGTCATTGCTTACAACCAGGGATTCAATAAAGTACAATACCCTGGGCAGTTCTTCAAAGGTTTACATTGGAAACCAGTGCTACTACTGCTGGTGGTTAATTTACAGAGCTGTCTAATGGGGGATCTAACGTGCCACAAAATAATTATCATAAACCCTAACACTAATTCAATTAACTAGCACTTCCATACTCTCCTCAAGATTCTCATTTGGCATTTCCTAGAAGCAAATACGCACTCACATGCTATGCAGTACCTGAGCAACAATCTAACACAACTAGGATATGAATTAGACCTATTGTACATGCAGTAAGTGCACCCAGACAAATTAAGAGCAAGATTTATCAAACTCACTGAGTATGTTTTTTTTGCCCAAGGGCTATAGGTATCAGACTACCCCAGACAAATGGCTGTTTTCCTATGACAGAACATCCAGATGACAAAAGATGTCCAGATACACTCAGATGGAAGCAAAATGTCTGCATTGCTCAGTTTGAGTTAGAGAAACAGTCAAGAACAGTTTGAGAAATGGAGATTGAGCCACTGGATCCACACATCCTGTGTGGGAGAACACATTTTACTAACTTAACAGGAGCTAAAGGTTTTTACTCTTCAGCTCTTCTAGTTTCATTCAGTCCTGAAAGCCACAGAAAATTAAAAGTCCTGTATTATGTCAATGAGAGTCACTTCAGCTTCGTTGTGTGCTGCTTTGAGGTTATTATGGTTTGGGGTTTTTTTGGAGCTCGGGAGTGTTATTTTTTAGTTTTAAGCATATAGCAATGCTTAGGTATGCAATTATATCAGTAACAACTAAAGTGTACATATTAATGTCTCCACAGTTTGAAGACATCCTGAGCTACTTTTCCCCAAAATAGCTCCTTGGCTAGTTTTCAAAGTATGCCACATCAAACAAAAGTGCTAACCAACTTTCAAACCTTGCCAGCACGAGATACAATCAGAAAGCCCTTAGTATCAGTAAGACACAAAGAAAAGATTAAGAGAGATCCACATTTAATAACTGGATTTTTTTTAGTGCTAGGTCTATTTAATTGACATACTTCAGGAAACAATGAAGAATCAAGATTCACTGTCAGAAAGCCATGAATAAAAAAATATTCTGGTATTTCTATCATTTTTTTCTTTTTTTTTTTATTATCATCTCTATCAAGTCACATTTATAAGACAAGTTTGAGGTAAGAATAATACATTTCAGATAAAGCACTTTGTCCTCTGTGATCCCAATATGAAAATGAAGATGCTGAATATGTTCCTATTTTTACACACCTGTCACCTAAAACTGAGTTGCTGAACCATTCTAATTATGGTATCATCATATTATTAGCTGAGTACTATATCATTATATAGCATCTTATCACAGTAGCTATTACACTATTGTCTCAGTCTACCTGGAACTAAAGGCATTCTTATAACTTGGGAAAGGGCTAAGTGTCCAAGTAGCAAACAATATTCACCAAACTCCCCTCTGATAGGGTTGTTGTATCCTCAATTTCTGCATTACCTGACAAGATAAATTAACCCTTTTCATATCAACATGGCAGATTAGTGTTTCAACAACAACAACAACAAAAAAACAAACAAACAAAAAAAAAAACCCACACAAAAAAACCCAAACCAACCAAAACAGCTAAATAACAACAGAAGCAAAGCTGTCTTAATCCCAGCATTTAGCAGATTCAGGTATTTTGAAGAGTTAGTGAAAAGGACTTACCACACCAATTCCTTCAAAAGCAAATATTGCTGTCCCAAAAAACAGTGGGTATTTCTTCCAGTCAGCCACAAAAGGTAGTTTTTGGGGATCTACCATATCCTGAATTTAAAACAAACAAACAAACCAGTGTTATGTAAAGCACATTAGCTGTTCCTACAATTTCGATTGATGTGCCATGCTACAGAAAAGAAATCTCAGCACATGTTGACAGTGGTGTATACATTGCTATTTACAATCCCTGATCTTCATCCCAAACTTAGCCCTTTATACACATCTATAGCCACCTTCCCACCCACACACACATTTGCAGGTAAGTATATTCTAGGTTCATATTACTGACACTAGAATTTTTGAAAGTAACACACTGCTGTATATGAGTGAGCATCAATTAAAACAAAAGGCAAAGATCACACCTCAAGCTTAATCTTTTGCAAACTTAACCAATTCTTACTGTGTTGCTTTTTCTTATCTGCTTTCATATTGCACAGATACACATAACAGACAGTTTAAGAAAATCTTTTTAACACAAGTTGAGTTCCTGCTCTCTATCCTCCCCAATCTCTTTATGTAACTTCTCCTGCCTCCCCGCCCAGTCTATACCTCCTGTTGGCTTTTCTGCCTTCCTCCTCCCCTCCCATCCTCCACTCCCCACTCGTTTCATAACACTCATGTGAAACAATAGTGGCTCTCACCACTTAGCTACACCATGCATGCAACAGTGTCTATCACTTAGCATTTTGTAAAAACCATCAGAAAAAAAAACATTAGAGCTTTTTAAATAGGATTCTTTTTTTTTTTTAAGTCTTCAGTTTGATTTGTTCCATTATGAAATACCTCCCAATATGAAAACAACAGCAACGCAACGCACAAAATACAGCAACTATTCAACTTCTCAGTACATGGAAGTATTATTCAAGGCTAAGTCTTAACATTTTCCTGATTGTACTGGAGAATAACTAGAAATAAATACTGCTGTTCTAACACTCAAGAGTTGCAAATGAAGGCTCAGTGTCCAGATGGAGACCAGTGACAAGTGGTGCCCCTCAGGGGTAGGTACTGGGACCAGTTCTGTTTAGCATCTTTGTCAGCAACATGGACAGTGGTATTGAGTGCACCCCCAGCAAGCATGTAGATGACACCAAGCTATGTGGTCCAGCTGACACAATGGAGGGAAGGGATGGTATCCAGGTGGACTTGGACAGGCCTGAAAGGTGGGCACAAGCCAACCTCATGAAGTTTAGCAAGGCAAAGTGCAAGGTCCTACACTGGGGTTGTGATAGTTCGGGAGTTATCTGCCCTCCCCACTCTATGAAAATCACCCAGACTAGACTCAGCTGGCTGGAAGTTAAGGACTGAAGCTCTATTTACAGCTTAGCACAATGTGCAAGCAGATATATGTACAATAGATATTATTATTGTACAGACATGTACAAGTTAAAAGTAATATAGAAACACAATCCCCCTCCCAGAAATCAGAGTCCCCAGAAGGGGTTCCCAACCACCCTTCCACCTTCTTTCCACCCGTCTACCTTATCCTAGGGTCTGCCTTACGTGCAAGGTGAGTTTGGAGGATCAGCTAGGGGGATTAGAAGCAGAGTACTTAGTTGGGTTACACAACAGCTCCCAGAGAGAGAGACTGTGTTATCCATGTTTGTGTCCTTGTTCTTACATATCTCAGCAAGCCTGAGTGAAGTAGGCATCACCACTATTTGCTTTACACAGCCTATAATCTATTTTTTCTCATTAAAATATTCCAATCAGCCTCAAACCAGCACAGGGGTTCAAGGCAACTGAAAAGAGAAGGCTCTGGGGAGACCTTATAGCATCCTTCCAGTACCTGAAGGGAGCCTAAAAGAAAGCTGGAGAGGAACTCTTTACAAGGGTATGTAGTGATAGGGTGAAAGGGAATGAATTGAAGCCTGAGAAGGGTAGATTTAGACTGGACATTAGGAAGATAAATTCATGACAGTTAGGGTAGGACAATGGCACAGGTTGCCCAGGGAGGTTGTGAATGCCCCCTCCCTGGAGGTATTCAAAGCCAGGTTGGATGAGGCCTCGAGCAAACTGGTGTAGTGGAAGGTGTTCCTGCCCCTGGCAGCAGGGCTGGCACTAGACGATCCTTAACATCCCTTCCAATCTAAACCATTGTATGAATTTATGAATCTATGAACTGTTCTTCTGCTGCACCAGAAAGATTGAACCCATATTAAAACCTTGCAAGTTCTGTTTGTAACTCATAAACATTCACATATGCTTCCACCCAAGGGCTCTGAGTTGTCCTGCTACATAATTTTATTATCTTAATTGCAGCAATATTGTTCTTTCTTTCAAAAAATACTGCAGAAGTTTGCTTTAAAGCACGTCTCAAGTATTAAGGTATCTCCTTAAATTACAGTGTCTCAATAACATACAAGGTAAGTTTGCCTTTCAGAAACTGTCAGTCAGTATATATCTATCAGAGACCAACTGCCACATGCAACAACCTGTGGAAGGGCACACACAAGTCCCTGCCCCACCGGAGGTTTGAATTGGGCCTTTGAGGTTTCACCTGGTGCCTTCCATGCTATACTTATTTATTTGCATGACCATGACTCCTACAGGATACACGCAGGGTCTGAAGCCTCGTTTATCAGGCATTGTACAGAGATCCCTGCTCTACAACTTTAAATCGAGAAACAGAGGAAACAGAAGGCATGGACTGTGTTCCTCTATCAAAACTCAGATTTTTTAACTTTGTTTGTTCTGGCAGGGCACACCCAAGTCCCTGCCCCAACGGAGGTTTGAATGGGGCACGAAACTGTTTTGGTTCCCCCCCCACCTCTGGTTCCAGGGGTTTGGAATGTGAAAGAAGTAGGTGCAAAGTTCCTTACCCCACACCCGTGGGCTTGCACAGGGAACAGCAAATCGCCCCAGCATAGATATATACAGCAACTGGACACGCTGTCTAGTAGGACCTTGACTGGGACTTTGACTCGGACCTCAAGCCAGACCTTGAGTCGGTCCTGGAGTTGGACTTTGAGAGGCATCTGGAAGCAGGGTGAGGAGAAAGCACAGTCCCTGCTTTCGGACCACCACATCCTGTCTGCCTGCTGCAGGGAGCTGCCTCTGCCGTAAACCGACGTCGTTGGTGGGCACACTGCCGAGCAGCCTGGCTTGGCCCTGTGCTGCCCCACGCTCTGTGCCCATGGCAGCCATGTCTGCAGTCACTTTGGACTCTGGCAGGTTTACTCACATTGGATCCTGAACTGCGTTGATCCACCGCTGGATTACAATTTGCAGTTCCAGACACTGCCACAAAGGAGCCTAGGGACCATCTTGAAATTCTCCACCACCGTGAGTAGATGGTATGTTCCCTAGAGCTCCAGGCTGCCTTTTATTTAGAAGTGGGGCAAAAACTATTTTGTGGTTAAACCTTTTCCAATTTTCTCATTCTATTGAATTACTAAATTGCCTGTAAGCACCCTTGTGAAGATTTTTCTAACCAAATTAGAAACCAAATTTAACTACTTTGTATATAGTTTGTGGGAGGGGTTTTTCAGATATAAAAATAACTAATTAAAATAATTAAATATTACATAACATATAATTATTACATTACATGGGTGGTGAATGGCTGGAGAGCAGTCCTNTGGGGTAAGGTACAGGGGTGGGGAGAAGGTGGAAGGGTGGTTGGGAGCCCCTCCTGGGGTCTCTGATTCCTGGGAGAGGAGTTGTGTTGCTGTATTACCTTTTACTTGTATATATATATATCTGTAAATATTGTGTATATAGTGTAAATATCTGCTGTACATTGTGCAAAGCTGTAAATAGAGCTTCATCATTTAACTTCCAGCCGACTGAGTGCTAGTCTGGGTCATTTTACAAAGTGTGGGGGGGTGGGGAACTCCCAAACCTTCACACTGCCTCATTAATTCCCACAACCAATTCACAACCACAACTGGCCACACTAAAAACGCAGATCATAGAATCACAGAATCGTAAGGTTGGAAGGGACATCAACAATCATCTACTTCCAACCCCCTGCCATAGGCAGGGACACCTCCTAGTAGTACAGGTCACTCAAGGCCTCATCCAACCTGGCCTTGATGTTTTTTTCTTCTAGATCTAAAGATGTTTTTTCTTCTACTTACTCTGGCAACATACTGGTAAATGATCACCAGGCTGACAGCCATGGACACATTGGCAAGCAATGAAAGCAAGGACAGTCTCTTGAGGTCGCGAACAAAGACCAGGAGGATCAGCAATGGCAGGAAACACAGCATATAGAGCCGCAAATCAGCACTCCTTCTCTCGGAAGAACTGCTGATGGCACTGACATTTATGAGAGCAGTCTTGTTTTCCACGAATCCCTCATGGACCTGTAGAATACAGAAATAAAAAAGCATGTTAAATGGGGGCAGTACTAAATCTCTGTATAGAGATGGGTATGTGTCTGGTATATAGAGAGGAATTTGTCCCTCTGCTTCCAGTACCAGCTGTATCAGGGCCCCTGTGCTCCCTGCGGAGAGCAGAAGACAAGGCACATTCGGCATCTGTTTCATCCTTAATGGTGAAATCAGGACCTCAAAGATCTGAAAGCATTTTTATCCCACCACTGACTAAAGAGGAAATCCAAATGAGCAACTTGTCCCTTTCTGAAAGGAACATGATCTAATTTGGTAAAACGAATTCAAGAGACATGGATCCAGGCCTAAATATTAGAGTTAGAATCATAGAATCAGTCAGGGTTGGAAGGGACCACAAGGATCATCTTGTTCCAACCCCCCCTGCCATGGGCAGGGACACCCTACCCTAGATAAGGTTGCCCACAGCCTCATCCAGCCTGGCCTTAAACACCTCCAGGGATGGGGCCTCAACCACCTCCCTGGGCAATCCATGTCAGGCTCTCACCATTCTCATGCTGAAGAACTTCTTCCTCATGGCCAGTCTGAATCTCCCCACCTCCAGTTTTGCTCCATCCCCCCTAGTCCTGTCACTCCCCAAGAGCCTAAAAAGATGCTGTGGGAGACAATGTCAAATGCTTTATTAAAGTCCAGGCTGAAAACATCAACAACCTTTCCCTCATCCACTAAGCAGGTCACCTTGTCATAGAAGGATGTAGGGTTGCTCAAGGAGGATATGCATTTAATAAACCCATGCTGGCTGTGCATGGTCACACTCAATATCACCTGCTCCATAACCTTCCCTGGCTCTGAGGTTGGGCTCACAGGCCTGCAGTTCCCCAGATCTTCCTCTGCTGACTCTTCTTGCAGACAGGTGTCACATTTGCTAACTTCCAGTCAACTGGGACCTCCTCAGTTAGCCAATACTGCAAAAAGTCACTTGGGAAGCTCTTCCATCAGCTCCCTCAGTATCCTCAAGTGGATCCCTGTTGGCCCCACAGTCTTCTGAGCATCTAGGTAGAGTAGCAGGTCACTGACCAACTCCTCTTTGATTATAGAAACTTTATTCTGTTCCTCATCTCTGTCTTCCAGATCAGGGGTCTGAATGCCCTGAGGATAACTAGTCCAAATATTAAAGACTCAGAAAAAGAATGCATTAACTACTTCAGCCTTTAGATCATCCTATGTGCTAATGTTTCCCTCCACATCCAATAAAGGATGGAGAATTGCCATGACCCTCCTTTCGGTGATGATGTATTTGTAAAAACATAGAATTATAAGGTTGAAAATGACCTTTATGATCATTGAGTCCAACCATAACCCAACTACATCTTTTGTTCTCTTTTACAGCAGTGATCAGAGTAAGTTCTAGCTGGGCTTTCACCTTTCCGATTTTCTCCCTGCATAACCTTATGATATCCTTACAGACTTACTGCGTGTGGTGCACTGAGTTGGGCATGAAGACTGAGTTTGGTACTATTCACAATTCATAGAATCATTTGCCTTTTAGAATCATAGAATGGTAAGGTTGAAAGTGACCTCAAAGATCATCTAGATCCAACCCCCTGCCGTAGGCAGGGACACCTCCCACTAGGACAGGTCACTCAAGGCCTCCTCCAACCTGGCCTGCAACACCTCCGGGGAGGGAGCAGCCACAACCTCCCTGGCCGACCTGTGCCAGTGTCTCACCACTCTCACTGTAATGAACTTCCTCCTAACATCCAGTTTAAATCTCCCCTCTGCCAGTTTAAACCCATGTATGTATGCATGTCACAGAGCCTACTTTTTAACTTCCAACTTGAACACACATTATCTGCATTTTGTTCTAAGTTCATCATGAGTGTTCCTGGGTGTTCCACAAACATTTCCCTAAACCACATGAGGAAATATCATTACAGTCTTAGAAAGAAAGTGCACAGCACTGAAATCACTAGGCACCATGACTGCTAGTGAAGTCCCCAGTTACAAGGTGACCTCCAGAACTGTACACAGTACTTCAAATTTCTTCTTTTGGAAAAATGTTAAATGTGACCATTTCTGCCTAAATTTGTTTTGTGTACTTCTGTGCTATGTGCACCCCATGAGCAAAGAGACAGCAGTGATTCCATTTCCTGCAAAATACTAATGGTTCACATCCATTTGTTTCAAATCTCATTGTCCCTTTTCCCTAGGAGTGCATCTTTCCCTTTTCCCTTCCACTGCAACAAATCAGCACTTGACTGTGTTTAGTCTGCTTATGCTGCAGAAAGCTTGATGACTGAAAAAAAAGGTATCAAGGCAGTGAAAAAAAGTTCCACATAGCACAAAGTCTTAAACAAAAATGGTAAATCAAGATGTAACAAAACAAGTGAAGACAGTACTGTGACTCCTAGGTACTGTCAGACAAACAGCTGCTACAGCCACAGTCTCAAAATTCAATACAGGACCAAATTCAGAAGAAAGGAAACATACAAGTGTAGCAATTCTTAAATATTACTACTATCCTTATCACACTGCTCACAGGCATGGTCCCATGACTGCTCAATTTATGGGCAATTCTTTCAATGTCATTTGTTCTTCAAAATGCCAGTTATTATCTATGCAAGTGAAATAAGATCATAGATCCTGTCTCAAAAAAATCCAAACATGGGAAGTTGTACAATAAAAGGGACAATCATTATCATTACAGTGCAAATTTGTATACAGTTGTGATATTTCTAAGGAAACATCACAACTACCAGTGCTTAATGTCATCTATTTTATTTTATAGGTCAGTAACTCAAGGTTATTTTTATTTTTTTTTAGGAATAAGAAGTAGCAAAAAAAATCATAGAATCACAGCATGCATCAGGTTAGAAGAGACCCCTGAAGGTCATCTTGTTGAACCCTCCCCCCCCCCCAAAAAAAAAAAAAGAAGACAAGCTGGGGATAGAGCAGGTAATCAAGGGATCACTGACACTACAAGACTTTCATGAGGCAGAGGAAGATAGCAGCTGATAATGCAAAACCAAGTGTATGTAAAGCAATTCATTCAAACTGGTAAACTTCACAAGTATAGGAGAAGTTAACTCTTGCATAATTCACAAACTCAGGAAGAGGGAATTAACCTAAAATTATTTCCTCTGGGTAGGCACAATACCAAGCACAGTTCCAGGCTAGATGGTAAATGGCTGGAGAGCAGCCCTGAGGAAAAGGATCTGGGGGTCTGGGGTGATGAAAACCTCAACATGAGCCTGCAGTGTGAGTGCAGCTCAGCCAGCAAC
>VWZE01012031.1:15110-55634 GCA_013396675.1 Eubucco bourcierii | reverse complement strand
AAGGTCTTGCAATGACAGGACAAGAGGCAATGGGTTTAAACTGGCAGAGGGGAGACTGAAACTGGATGTTAGGAAGAAGTTCTTGGCAGTGAGAGTGGTGAGACACTGGAACAGGTTGGCCTATGGAGGTTGCGGCTGCTCCCTCCCTGGAGGTGTTCAAGGCCAGGTTGGAGAACGCCTTGAGTTGACCTGTACTAGTGGGAGGTGTCCCTGCCTATGGTAGGAGGTTGGAACTAGATGATCTTGGAGGTCCCTTCCAACCTTACCATTCTATGATTCTATGAAAGGGCACCAATCATTACAGAAACCCTGCTTCTACCTTACAAGAATCTTAAGCATCACTCACACAACATCTAATATTTGTTAGTTTTCATTAAGACAACATTCTCAGAAAGCTGTGAAGAGATGAATACATTTAGAGCTGAACTCCAGTGAATTCTTACAGCTGCCCTAACTCCATTTTGGCAAGTAATGTCAAACACTTAATCAAATTACTTCCCTAATGCACATGAAGTAAAAGCTCTCTGTGGACATTTCCTGCTTTCCCAGCACACTTAAAACAGAAATACAGAGCAAACACTTCCAACAACCTTTCACCTTAACAACAGCCTTGTGTGTTTACTTGCTTGCATGCATTCACAGGTAGCCACAGCTGTTCTGCACACAAGGACACACAAAAGGGATTTCTAAGAATTACAGTGTGATTTGAGCACGTGAGTCCCACTGAAAACATCAATTACAACAAATATTTAAGCTAAAGTGCCTTCAATTTATATAAATGTCTTTAAGCCTAATGAATTATTTTTATAACCATAAATTATACCTAAGAATAAAATAACTGCAAGCAGGATACAGCTTAGGATCTAAAGCATGTTTTTAAAATAGCACAGTATAAACCAGTCACTGCTCAAATAATTTCAAGCATTTAAACACTTCATTTTTCTCTTAACATATTCTACTTCTAGACACAAATACTAATAAAATGTTCCTAAAATCAGAAATTTGATTTTTCCTATTAATACACTAAATTCCAACTGAACCTTCAATCAGCCTTTGCTAGCTAATACGACTGCAAAATGTAGTAAACAATATTCTATGTAATTCTGTTCAAGATTAGGTCTGCTATGATCAGCTGATGATGGGCTTCAAAACACATCACACCTCCAAAGTCTGTTTATAGGTGATGATTTCTCAAGGTCTTTTCCAACCTGACTGATTCTGTGTAGCAGTGCTCATACAAAAGAGCCTTTATAATTTCGTGCCTTTTATTTTCACAGACACGTGAGGAACATGCTACAGTTGCACATGAACTGTCCACGACCACCATCAGATGAGCTAATATCGATGCAGAACCACCAAACCACGGTCAACTAAAATCAGACTGTGACTCCCTGTGGCAGGGCACGCCCAACAGAGGTTTGAATGGGACACGAAACTGTTTTGCTCCCCCTCCACCTCTGGTTCCACGGGTTTGGAATGTGAAAGAAGTAGGTGCAAAGTTCCTTACCCCACCCCCGTGGGTTTGCACAGGGAACAGCAAATCGCCCCAGCATAGATATATACAGCAACTGGACACGCTGTCTAGTAGGACCTTGACTGGGACTTTGACTCGGACCTCGAGCCAGACCTTGAGAGGGACCTTGAGTCGGTCCTGGAGTCGGACCTTGAGGGGCATCTGGAAGCAGGGTGAGGAGAAAGCACAGTCCCTGCTTTTGGACCACCACATCCTGCCTGCCTGCTGCAGGGAGCTGCCTCTGCCGTAAATCGACATCGTTGGTGGGCACACTGCCGAGCAGCCTGGCTTGGCCCTGTGCTGCCCCACGCTCTGTGCCCATGGCAGCCATGTCTGCAGTCACTTTGGACTCTGGCAGGTTTACTCACATTGGATCCTGAACTGCGTTGATCCACCGCTGGATTACAATTTGCAGTTCCAGACACTGCCACAAAGGAACCAAGAGAGCATCTCCAGATTCCTACTCCACCGCCGTGAGTAGCACAGACGTTCCCAAGGGCTCCAGGCTGCCTTTATTTGTAAGTGCTGCAAAGCTGTTTTGTGGCAAACCTTTTCCAACTTTCTGATTTTCCTGAATTACTAAATTCCCTATAAGCATCCTTGTGGACATTTTCCTGAACAGATTTGAACCCAATCTAACTAATTTGTATAGAGTTTGTGGGTGGGGTTTTTGGAAATAAAATAACTACAGATTTTATAATTCCTGTCTCGTTAATTCCCACAACCAATTCACTCCCTGACATGAGCTTCCCACCTCCCACTCACACATTTTCAGGTATGAGTTGTATTTCTATGATAGCCCACAACACTATAGTCTGCTTTACAATGCTGTGAGTATGGTATCCCTTCTCCCTGTACTCTTTGCTGCTTCAGCACTCACCAGAAGGAAATGAAGGCCAATTAGATTCTCAAAAATGTTCTGATTTTCAAGAGCCTGAGTCAGATCCTGTCCCTTGAAATACATTTTAAAGAAAGATGGGGCATAGAAAACATTCTGGAATGACCAAAAAAAAAAAAAAATTCTGAATTTGCTCAGTGCAGATTAATACTTGGAGCAAATTGGATTTAGAATCATAGCTGTCTTAGCCCTAACTATGAAAAATCACCTACTTCTTATACGTTTTTAATCCAAAATTTGCAGTTCTTGGTCTGTAATAAAGGTTAGTTCCATGCAATTCCCTCTTGCCCCTTCTGTTCCACACCATCTCTTATTTGAGTCACTTTGCTTGTCAAGCCTTCTGTCTACTACAAAAACTTTATATTCTCAACAATCTTCTGCACTACCTCATCCAAAATTAGGGGTTTGGATCACTGAAGTATAGAATTATTTTGGTTAGACAGGATCTCAGGAAATCTATAGTCCAGTTACTTGCTCAAATCTCTATCAGCTATGGGGTCAAAACAGATTGTTCCTCTTCCCATTCTCCAGCTAGGCCTTGCAAGCTTCTAAGGATGCATGCTGTTGCACAGACTCTCTGAGTAACTGGTTCCAGTTGCTTGACTGTCTTAACGTTTTTCTCTGCCTCAGATCAGAACCACCAGTGTTATTTTATGACCACTTCTCTTGTCTTCCCACAACTTCAGTAAGGAGTTTGGTTCTGTTCTCTAGACAAAGCGCACATAGGCACAGTATTTTAGACATCAGCTTGCCATTAAGTGACAAGGCGACTGCAACTTTAAGACTTCTATAGAGAGCAGTATTGTCTGGGTGAGGAGAAAGTTTCTGAAGTTTAACCTCTGTAAAAGCTCTTACTCAAGTGCAGTTAAAATATGAAGCCCATGACTTCAAAATCAGCATTTCAGTTTATTTTTTAAAACAGAAATTTTTGAAAGCATCAGATCGATTGCTGGCTCTCAAGTTGCTCTCATTATGTCCACTACACACAGGTTTTTGCATTACTAAAATACTTTGGAAGTGAATTTTATATACAGGTACATGCACAGGTATATCATAGAATCATAGAATGGCTTGGAAGGGACCTTAAAGATCATCTAGTTCCAACCTCCCAGTCATGGGAGCAGATGCCTTCCACTAGACCAGACTGATCAAGGTCACATCCAACCTGGCCTTGAACATTCCAGGGATGGAGTATCCACAACTTCCCTGGGCAACCTCTTCCAACGTCAAGAATTTCTTCTTAATATCTAATCCGAATCTGCCCTTTTCCAGCTTAAAACCATTGCCCTTCATCCTATCACTACAAATCCATGCAAAAAGTCCCTCTCCAGCTTTCTCCTAGCCCCCCTTTAGGTACTGGAAGATTGCTGCAAGGTCTCCCCCAAGCCCTCTTTTCTCCAGGCTGAACAGCCCCAACTCTCTCAGCACATCCACACAGAGGAGGTGTTCCAGCCTTTGATCAGTATGTGCACCACGTCACTGATATGAAGGACACAGTTATGCTGACGTAAAGACACTGGAGGAGAGTTTCTTCCCTTTTGTGGAAATAAATTCCTTTACATCGACTTCATATCAATAAAGGAGATTTAACAACATCAGAGAAGTACCACATACAGTAAGGTCACAGAAAATACCCATACCACGGTAGTGGATTTTGAAATATGACAGAATAGTGATCCTGTACATTGAGTCAGAAGAGGTTTTCCAGATAAGATCCAAAAGTCAGTTGTGTGGGAGATCACAGAATCATAGAACGGTAAGGTTGGAAGGGACCTCAAGGATCATCTAGTTCCAAACCCCTGCCATAGGCAGGGACACCTCCCACTAGTACAGCTCACTCAAGGCCTCCTCCAACCTGGCCTTCAACACCTCCAGGGAGGGAGCAGCCACAACCTCCCTGAGCAACCTGTGCCAGTGTCTCACCACCCTCACTGTAAAGAACTTCCTCCTAAAATCTAAACAAACAGGAGTGGCTGAGTAGTGAGAGAAAGATGAGTCAGAAAGTAAAGTACAAGAATTACAGAAAATAAGAATCATTACTCTCCGTCAGAGTGGAACAACTGGCTGTGGGAGATTTGATATTAAAGGGCAGTAGATAAAAGTTCTAATGAAGATGAGCTGGTGCAGAGTTGTTTGGATGCAGGCTACCATCGGTATCCCTTTGAAAGGGTGTTCTTAAAAAGTTTCATCCGATAACATTTAAAACTCTTCACACAAGTAACAAAATACCAAGTAGCAGCAGGACTTTTGGAGGTTTTTTCCAAACTCTCATATTCTGTTTAGCTTAGTGTAAGTTTATTGCTGATTGTGTTAGGATGGACTATGAGTCACTGTCTGTCTAACTCAGTCACTGAAATATTAGAATTAATATAATCTTGGATTCCTATTCTGGACAACAATCACTTTCAATCTCCTTCTGCTCTCTGCTAGTGCATTACTGCACACGGCAGTCATGCTGGGCCAAGAACATCAGATATTGTATCTAACATTCTTCTCCCTGAAGAAAGCAAAACAATCTGAAATATAATCAGAATATCAAGCAGTTTAGACAAATCTTTCCTCTTAGCCATCCAATTGATCTGCTCTTGAAAAAGGCATATACAAAAGAATATGTATAGAATCACAGAATGGTAAGGTTGGAAGGATCATCTAGTTCCAACCCCCTGCCATAGGCAGGGACACCTCCCACTAGGACAGGTCGCTCAAGGCCTCCTCCAACCTGGGCTGCAACACCTCCAGGGAGGGAGCAGCCACAACCTTCCTGGCCAACCTGTGCCAGTGTCTCACCACTCTCACTGTAATGAACTTCCTCCTAACATCCAGTTTCAATCTCCCCTCTGCCAGTTTAAACCCATGTACGTATGCATGTCACAGAGCCTACTTTTTAACTTCCAACTTGAACACACATTATCTGCATTTGGTTCTATGTTTATCATGAGTGTTCCTGGGTGTTCCACAAACATTTCCCTAAACCACATGAGGAAATACCATTACAGTCTTAGAAAGAAAGTGCACAGCACTGAAATCACTAGGCACCATGACTGCTAGTGAAGTCCCCAGTTACAAGGTGACTTCCATCAGAAGTCAATTCAGTTATTGAAGTATTAACTCACATGTTGGTGTGATGTCTGAAAAACCTGTCTTGCAGGGGTGCTTCACTTGGTATCTCACTTACATAGCTCAAGCACAGGACTCACAAACTTCAGTGGTAACCAGGGAGATTAAACACTGTTGCAAATCTGGTTATCAGACTCCTAACGTCAGGCACTCAGAAAACTACTAATGCACAGAGATTGTAGAAAATTCACTGCAACTGATGAATACACTTCTGGTAAAAACTGTCTCAAAAGCAGGAAATTTCCTTAATCTCTTTGACCAAGATCACCTGTGTATCCTAAAACTCACTCTTTCTGTCACACAGGCTATGGGACTTCTAAGCACTTACTAATTTCAAAACAGTAGCGTTTGAGCTCACTGGTTCCTTCTAATTCCTTCTTTATTCAACTTGGAATAAGTCAGTACCACAGACAAGGTCAGATCTGGCACAAAACCACTATGTTATAAGGCAGATAATCCTGCAATTTGGCATGAAAAGGCAAGATAAATGTTTCACAGTTCATTTAGTTCTGATATTTTGTTATCACTCAGTACTCAACTTTTCAAACTACCTATTTTTCATACATCTAATTTCATATTTAAGTAAAATCTCCTATGTTTTGGGGTTTTTTTCTTTCCATTTTACAAAAACTGGAGGGAAAAAAATCACAGAATTCAAAAGATTAAATACTTAGACCTAAATGCACCACTGTGTGTCTAACTAAATATTCACCTCAAAACAATCTGAACGGATTAACATTCTATTTGAGTTTTTAAATGCTTTATCTTCTATCTCTGAAACAGTGGATAAAGTGAAGGAACAGATTACTAAATTTGGGTTGGTACAAGTTATAACAAAGGATAGCAAAGAAAATCTCTTAGTGGAAGTTCCTACTGGTTTCAGTGGGCTTAATTTACAACTAATACATAAACATGATCAGAAGAGTATGGAGCATGGTGAAGAGGTATTGGTCAAGGAGTGGTATTAGTAAGATATTCACTATGGCAAAGGATATCAAAGAAAATCTCTGAGTGGAAGTTCCTACTGGTTTCAGTGGGTTTAATTTACATCTAACGCATAAACATGATCGGAAGAGTATGGAGCAGAGTGAAGAGGTATTGATCAAGGAGTGGTATTTGTAAGATCCTCGCTATGGTCTTCCTTTATCCCAGCTCTCCACACCCCCCATTCCCTCAATCCATTCATCTCATTCTTCCACCACCCCAAACAAGTTGACTTAAAGCACTATGAATTTTTGTTCTTTGGTGCCCTCTACGGGAGAGATCTCTGCAAAACAAAGCTGCTCAGAAGAAATCACAGCCTGCTGCCTCATAGAGGAAAGAGCCAGAGAAATACCTGAATCAAATACTGTTTCTGAATTGCTAATTACTACATTCACAGGGTACATGTCATGGGCCCCTGCAGCCACTGCTTTTACAGAGGTTACTTTTGTGTAAGATCTTTCAACCTTATTTTCAAGAAAGCAGCAATAGGATTCCTGAAAAGGTTTTGGGTTTTTTTTTCAAAATTTACAGAACATCAATGTCAGTTAAGTGTTTACTCTTGACCCTTGGTTAAGGTCAAAACATACATAGCAACTGGTTGATCAGATACATACGTGTAAGGTCTTGCACTTGGGTAGGCACAATCCCAAGCACAACTCCTGGCTGGGTGGTAAACGGCTGAGAGTAGCCCTGAGGAAAAGGATCTGGGGGTCTGGGGTGATGAGAAGCTCAACATNCTGGAGTCCTGTGTGCAGTTCTGGAGCCCCAAGCACAGGAAGGACATGGAACTGTTGAAACAGGTCCAGAGGAGGCAATGAAGATGCTAAGAGGGCTGCAGTAGCTCTGCTATAAGGACAGGCTATGAGATTTGGAGCTCTGTAGCCTGGAGAAGAGAAGGCTTCCAGGAGACTTTAAAGTAGCCTTCCAGTATCTGAAAGGGGCCTACAGGAAGGCTGGGGAGGGACTACTGACAAGGTCTTGCAATGCCAGGACAAGGGGCAATGGGTTTGAACTGGCAGAGGGGAGACTGAAACTGGATGTAAGGAGGAAGTTTGCAGTGAGGGTGGTGAGACACTGGCACAGGTTGCCCAGGGAGGTTGTGGCTGCTCCCTCCCTGGAGGTGTTGAAGGCCAGGTTGGAGGAGGCCTTGAGTGACCTGTACTAGTGGGAGGTGTCCCTGCCTATGGCAGAGGGTTGGAACTAGATGATCTTTGAGGTCTCTTCCAACCTTACCGTTCTACAATTCTATGGTATACAAAAGGAAAAGTTTCGATTTGAACTCACGTTACAAAGCATGCAAACTTCAGAGGGCTAGCAAAATGACATCAGATGTAAAACAGGGAGATTAGGTATTGCAACAGATTGTGACAGTAAGGCTGTAGTTTTTAAGGTTGAGTTGTTGTGGTTTTTTTCTCTCCCAAGAGGCAAATTATAGAGTATCCAGCTTACGAAAACAAATTTCTCAGGATAGTCATCTGTGGAACTTGGAATAATTTTTTAACTCTCATCTACCAGGGAGTGACAAAAACATCCTGCCTTCTGTATATTAACTTCCCCAAGGGGACACTCTTCTTCCTCATTAAAGTTTAGCTATGCCAGGCCACATTTATTCTAATCTTTGGGTAAAATATGAGTCCATACAGATTATTAATGCTCAGTAATCTACCCTATGTAGGTCCTCACCAACTTCACTAATTACAGAAGTAGACATTTAGATACAGGCTCAGATTAACCTTCATTAGTTTTAGATGACATTGGGGGAGACCTGGCATCTTAATAAGCCTGTGGAGGACAGAGCACTACAAGCTCAAAGCACCTGTAGCTTCTGTCTGAGTAGCCAACCTGTGCTGGCTGACCTCCCACAGATTATCTGCTCAGACACAAATCGCACTGCTCATTGCAACTACTGAGGGCGCAAAGAGGAAGGACCAGCAGGCATCAGGGATTCTATCAACAGCAAAATCTCCACTGATGAGAACAAGAAGCGCTTAGAAGAACTAAGAATGAGAGACAAAAAAACATGACTGAAAGCAGGAGCAGCTGTTATGAAAGTGACATGCATAGTTTTGTTTGCTTTAGTCAGCGACTGAGGACTGTGAGGGAAGAGAGGGACAGCTGGGTTTTACTGAAAGGTTTGGGGGTTGCTTAGGAGATGTAAAGAAATTTGTGGTTGTGGGGATTCATTTGCAGTTTTTGACTGACATTCCCATAAATGTAGCATGACAAAATATTTCATTTTTACCAATCCTTAAATAACTCCGTATTTTTCTAATTATTCACATCTACTTCATAGAATCATAGAATCATAGAACGGCAAGGTTGGAAGGGACCTCAGAGATCATCTAGTTCCAACCCCCTGCCATAGGCAGGGACACCTCTCACTAGCACAGGTCACTCAAGGCCTCCTCCAACCTGGCCTTCAACACCTCCAGGGATGGAGCAGCCACTACCTCCCTGGGCAACTTGTACCAGTGTCTCACCACCCTCACTGCAAAGAACTTCCTCCTAACGCCCAGTTTAAATCTCCCCTCCTACAGTTTCAACCCACTTTATAGATTTAAAAATCTATAACCTATTAACATGTGCTAGCATGTGTTTAATACTACCTACTACATGTGTAATAGTATTTACAGTAAAACATACGAAATGTAACATCAGCAGTGCTACTTAATACTTTGATATATGACATACCAAGCATGGTTTAATCCTCTATTCCAGATGGAATGTAAAAGAGTACTGAATAACAGGATTAGGACTCAAGCTTGAGAAATTAAAAGTCAACAGAGTAACAACAAATTTAGGATTCTATAGGTAAGCAGAAACCATCTGTTCAGAAACAACCAGGAGAATTGCCTAGAATACAGCCTTGCAGTGAAGGACTGACAGATCATGGTGGATCACAACTCAATCACAAGCTAGCAATGACACGCTCCTGCAAAAAGAACATTATATTGTGTCAAGTCCAGAATACAGTCTGTAAGACCTGGGAAATAACCCTTGAGCTTTATTGGTCACAGGCAAAACTTCGGCTAGAGTGGTATAACCAACTTCTAAGATGAAACTTGGAAAAAAAAGAGAGGGAGATGTGACCAATTGCAGAGTGTTCACAGATAGAATTACTAGATTCCATCACGTCTCCTTTCCATGAGGTAGATGTCACCCCTCAGGAAGACAGGATAGCAATATTCAAAACCACAAAAGCTATACACAATAAATTAGTTATAGATTATACAGTTAGAGAATTTATATACTTGTAGAAATGAAATTCAAAAACACAATAAACAACTTATAGTAGTTTATAAACTATACTTATAGAATTTAATATACTTGTAGAACATGAAATAAAGGACTTAAAATGCCAATGAAGAATTTTAAGCTTCTGCAAATAAGCTGTCTTAATAGATAATCACTGAAACTGTCTGCTGAGGAGGTTGCAGTAATTTCAATTTTTAAGAACAAAAATTAGGACCAATTTTGACACAATGAATTCTTGTAGCACAGGAGACTATTCTAGAAAAGGGAAGAGACTTAACAAGAACCACAAAAATACTCCAATAATATGAAAAGAGAAAAATATGCCCAAGAGGTAGGGAGGGGAAGGAAATCAGCTAAAGGTCTGTCAAAAATAAATAAATTAATGGACAGCTGGTTCCTATACCATACTTTCTATCATTTCCACAACTAGTTTTTTAATTCAGTAAGCAAATTAGAGGAGCAACAAGGTTCAAACACTTGCACAGCATCTGAATTTAGTTTACCTTGCACACTGCTCCTTTTTAACTAGAAGAACCTATTTTGTGCATCTTTCAACTTTACAACATTCTACAAGTAGTCCTTTTGGACTTCATAAGGATAGGAGATAAAAGTGAGGGAAAATGAATCTGAAATCATAACTGTCTCCACACATTAATGCTACTCACTTGTTTCACATTTTCTGCCAAGAATACTATGTAAACGCTACAGAATCCCAGCTGTGTTATCACTAGGAAAAAGTCCACAATATACCTGAAAAAGAAAAAACAAACACACATTATATTCAGGATCAAATAATTAACCTACTTTTATCTAATATGCAATTACTGCTTCTTTTCACAGCTGTTAAAATGTCAGATTCAAACACCACACATTATTCTCACAAGCACTGCAATGCAGGTTCCTCTGACTGCAAAACAGGCTGAGTTTGAATGTGCTTCTTTGGTAAGGCAACATTGAGTAGGTATCAGAGTTCCTCCTAAATCCCACAAACAAACACAACCCCAAACATACTCACATTACTTGCATAATTTAAAGTGGCATCAAACAGAACTCAAAGACTTAAAAACGTGGTACACAACAGAGAGACATATTCATAGAACCATAGAATCAACCAAGTTGGAAGAGACCTCCAAGATCATCCAAACTCAAAGACCCCCAACCTATCACCCAGCCCTAGCCAAGCAACCAGACCATGGCACTAAGTGCCCCATCCAGGCTTTGCTTCAACACCTCCAGGGACAGCAGCTCCACCACCTCCCTGGGCAGCCCATTCCAATGCCAATCACTCTCTCTGGCAAGAACTTCCTCCTAACATCCAGCCTAGACCTCCCCAGGCACAACTTGAGACTGTGTTGCTCGTTCTGTCGCTGGTTGGCTGGGAGAAGAGCCCAACCCCACCTACCTCCATTCAAGTAGTTGTAGACAGTAATGAGGTTACCCCTGAGTCTTTTTCCAGGTAGTTTAATGCACAGATAAATTTGGTGGGTGTCTGTGAGCCCCTAACGCAGTAGTTTTCCACCAGAACCAGAAAGTAAATGTCTCAGTCTAAGTTATGTAAGTTTCAGCAATTCAAAATAACAAATGTTTTCACATCTTACTAAGTCTGTATCAATGCATCCAAATACACATTTAGACACTGTATACCATTGGGAAAAAACCCTCTAAGCCATGGTTCAAATCGTTTTTTAAAAGATGGTGTACACAGCGGTGGCCTGAAGATGTGCTGTAGTGAAACTCTTTGCTAGTCAGGCACACAGCAGAGATCTGCCTCAGAGAAAGGATTTGCTGCAGCATGGTGTCTCTGGAAAGCAAATCACCAGTTGTAGCTATTACGTCTTTGGTGCAATACAGAATTGTCATCAAATTTCACCACAAACCAATTTTCCCTCCAAGCACTACTCCATTCCTATGAAGCAACAGAAAAAAAAAAAAAAAAAAACTCTTAAGAGACTAGCTCACCTTTTCTTATTTAAAACAAAGTAATAACCAAAACACATGATACAAGATGCTCCATCCTTGAAAATAACAGGACTCAAAAAAAAATTCTTCCCCAAGTGAGGAAAAAAACACTTTAAACTACAACATCTCTGAGGTTTTGAGTTTCACTACTAAGCAGTCAGACTATAAACTCCATAAACAGCTACACAGCAACAAAGGAAATGAGGTTGTAGTCAGGTGGGGTTGGGCTCTTCTCCCAGCCAAACAGCAACAGAACAAGGGGACACAGTCTCAAGTTGTGGCAGGGGAGGTCTAGGGTGGATGCTAGCAGGAAGTTCTTGCCAGAGAGAGTGATTGGCATTGGAATGGGCTGCCCAGGGAGGTGCTGGAGTCGCTGTGCCTGGTGGTGTTCAAGCAAAGCCTGGAGGGGACATTTAGTGCCATGGTTTAGTTGCTTGGCTAGGGCTGGGTGATAGGTTGGGCTGGGTGAGCTTGGAGGTCTCTTCCAACCTGGTTAATTCTATGATTCTATGAATCTATGAAGTAGCAAAGAAAACATTATGGTCATATTAAAAAGAGGGATAAAGTACTTAACAAGGTATTAATTATCCGCCTGACATTGCTGCAAACACAGAATGTATTTCTCCATTCTTTGTACATTATATTTAAACAGGAATGAATAGCTACCTTGCTTCCTATTGGAACAAATATATCTAAGTAGGTGACATTTGCCATGTCAGTCTGCTTACACCAAACTCTAATGCAGTGCTATGTGTTTATGGTAAAAGAGAATGAAAACTGAAATTATTTCACTACATTAGACAATACTGAATGCATTTCTGGATATACCACTTCTCTTCCTACAGTACCAAACAGAATTCTCTTCATCACAGCTCATGTAGACCTGAAAAACTAAATGTTTAAGAGAGAGGAACTTTGCAATCTTGCCATGATACCACTACCAAGGCTGGCTGCAGGAAATAACAAATACCACTGCTGAAAAACATTTCAATCACAAAGAACACATTCTTACAGCAGGTACAACTGTTGTGGTAGGCCTAAACAGGACAAAATAGGTTTTTACATGCCCTAGCTTTCCCAGACATGGTTTTCTGCTCTCCTTCCATTTTGGGGAGAAGTAACCATGGGAAAGGACAAAGAACATGGAGACACTGAGTCTAAAGACTGTTGCTTGCCAACACTTGTTTGCATCCTGTGGTACACAGGTTCAGCTTTTGTATGCCTTGTGCAAGGCCTGTGTTCTACCCTAAAAAGGGTAAAGTAAGCCTATGGCTTCACCTAATACGGTCGAGCTTGGCTAACAGTCATTATGATTGGCTATTCTGTGTCCAAAGGCTCATTAGTCTTGGGTTGTATTGATAAAAGGAGATGAGCAAGCGACACAACCTGCTCTGCCCTTCTATCTGTGATTGCTACTGCCTTATTGCATCTTGAACTGCCTGGAAACTGCCTGCCAAGAGTTTACCAGGAACAGGCTCTAAATGCCTGCATGCGTTCGCCCTGCACAGCCAGTGTGACACTGGAGGTGTTGCAGGCCAGGTTGGAGGAGGCCTTGAGTGAGTTGTACTAGTGGGAGGTGTCCCTGCCTATGGCAGGGCGTTGGAACTAGATGATCTTTGAGGTTCCTTCTAACCCTACCATTCTATGATTCTGTGATTCCTACTTATAAGGCAAACTTACCGTCCCCAAGAAGCTCGTTTCTGAAAAGCAGCCAGGGGCCCCACTTCCATGGCATAACTAACTGTATCACTGTACCCTAGAGAGGACTTTTTCATTCTGAAATCAAAAAGAAAGAAGGAAGTTACTAGAAACTATGAGGGCCTACATAACTACCTTGAAAATGCTGGTGGTCTCCCATGATTATAAGCAATCACCTGTGGGACCATTCTGTGGATGCTGAATTTCAGAAGTACAGTTTGGTCTTTTTTCCCCCAGGAATGACTACTCAGCACTCTACAAGCATATGAAGAACAATGCTGTTTTCCCCTAATTCAACTGTACTGAAGAAGTATTTTATAGAATATTGTGCTGGTTTGAAGCTAATTGGAATATTTTAGTGAGAAAAATTAGATTATAGGTTGTGAAAAGCAAACATAGGCTTGCTGAGATGTATAAGAACAAGAACACAAATACAGGTAAGATAGAGTCTTGCTCTCTCTGGGAGCTGCTATGTCTCCTCTCTGCTGTGTCACCTAACTAACCACTCTGCTTCTATCCCCCCTTGCCAATCCTCCAAACTCACCTTGCATGTAAGCCAGACCCTGGGATAAGGTAAACGGGTGGAAAGAAAGTGGAAGGGTGGTTGGAAGCCCCTCCTGGGGACTGATTTCTGGGAGGGGGATTGTGTTTCTGTATTACCTTTAACTTGTATATTTCTGTAACTATTCCTGTCTATTGTGTATAGATCTGCTTGTACATTGTGCTAAGCTGTAAACAGAGCTTCAGTCTTTAACTTCCAGCCAGCTGAGTTTAGTCTGGGTGATTTTCATAGAGTTGAGGCGGGCAACTCCCAAACCATCACATGCAACTTTTGTGATAAATTAACACAGAATGAGATTCTTACAATAGCAGCTTAAGAAATTCATCTCAAACTTAAAAGTCAAAACTTCAACAGGATTCAACAGATTTTTTCCTGTTGAATCACAGAATCACGGAGTCATTTATTACTGAGGCTGGAACAGACCTTTGAGGTCATCAAATCCAGCCTATGAACTGTTTCAGTGATCTTAGTTTTATGTACATCTTCAAAGGCACTCCAAACTAGAGGGGAAAATGCAAAAAAAATCAGGATTTTTTTCCTGTGAGAAAAAAGGGAGAAGATCCCTGTGAAGGGAGAAGATCCCTCCACAGCTCAATATCACATTAAACTAATAATGTAGCCTTTCAAACTACAGGAGCACAAACAGTTTTCTCTTTCTATTCAGTTCAGAAACTTCCTTGCACTTTTAAAATAAGAGACTCTTCCACTGCTTCTCTTTCACATCTGATAGCAAGACAAAACTGTTTAAGAAAAGTCACTGTTAATTAGAATATCAGTCGAATTGGGATGACTGCTTCCCTCCCAGTACTGTACATCTCACTTGGAGGAGGACCTAGTGTTTATCTACACACTAGCACCACTTTTACACATTCCTTCAGCACTACAATTTCGAAGAATCAGGCTGTCACAATCCAAAGAGATAGAGCTCACATATAATTAGGGAAGACATTAACAGCAATTCCTATTTCATCTTCCATTCCTATAAAGTATTTTTATAAACTGACTATTTATAAATTCCACATTTTTTTCAAAGCTATAAAGATTCAGAATCTATGAAGAAAACTATGAAGATAAAGGACCACCTGGATACATTTCCTATGTCACCTGCCCTGGGTGATCCTGCTGTGGCAAGGGCCTTGGACTTGATAGAATCATAGAATGATAAGGTTGGAAGGGACCTCAAAGATCACCCAGTTCCAACCCCCTGCCATAGGCAGGGACACCTCTCACTAGCACAGGTCACTTAAAGCCTCCTCCAACCTGGCCTTCAACACCTCCAGGGAGGGAGCAGCCACAACCTCCCTGGGCAACCTGTGCCAGTGTCTCACCACCCTCACTGCAAACAACTTCCTCCTAACATTCCCTGTGTGACCTGCCCTAGGTGATCCTGCTGTGGCAGAGGGGTTGGACTTGATATTCAGAGGTCCCTTCCAATCCCTGCCATTCTATGATTCTATGACTAATAAACTGAAGCTAACACACAAGAAAAAAACTGATAATTTGCCAGCAAAGACAGGGAACAGAGGCTGGGCAACCCAAGTCAAACCAGCTTCATTTTGTATGTGAGTAGAAAATAAATATTTTTTCAGCGTATTCAAGTAGTGTTGCACACATCTTAGCTATCATCACACAATAAGAATTTGAGTGTTGTTCCTTTCAAGTACAGGATTCTGAACTGAAGAGAAGACACTGCTACATGTAGCATCAGGATATTCTGTAAGCCAAAAATCAGAAAGAGAAAAGAAGGAAAAAAAGAAAAAGAAAACAACAATTCAAATTCAGCAACAGAATGAGTAGTTCCACACTTACCTCTGACATAGATAGTGGCTGCAACGTACCAAGATGTGCATACAATGAACAGATATAATTCCTATGAACACAAGGCTGATTGGTCCAATCTGGAATGGAAAAAAACAAAAAGAGAAAAAGGAAAAAAAAATTAAAAAAAGGAAACAAGAGATAAATAGATTTTATTTTTTCTTGAAAATACGCTAAAATGCAAAACCTTCACACTGAAGAAGATATTTTAAGAAATAAAAATTCTATATAATTGAATTTTTTTCTGCTCTCAGAAGGGGATTTGCTGCTCATGTTTTATGGCATTCCTTACTTTTATTTTAGTTCACTACCTGACAGAAGGCTACTCAAGGGCAATCAAGCCAATACTAATTGATGTGAACTGTTCAGCCGAGAGAAAAGAAGGCTCCAGGGAGACTTTAAAGAAGCCTTTCAGTACCTGATAGAGGCCTACAAGAAAGCTGAGAAGAGAGTAGGTGATAGGACAAGAGGGAATGGATTGAGGCTTGAGGAGGGCAGATTTGGACTGGATACTGAAACTCTTTATAGTAAGTGTGACAAGACATTGGAACATGTTGCCCAAGGCTAGGCTGGATGAGACCTTGAGCAGTCTGGTCTAGTGGAAGCTGTCCCTGCCAACGCCAGCATGCCTGGAACTAGATGATCTTCAAGATCCCTTCAACCCAAACCATTCCATGAATTTTTACAGTGAGGGTGGTGAGACACTGGCACAGGCTGCCCAGAGAGGTTGTGGCTGCTCCCTCCCTGGAGGGGGTCAAAGCTAGGTTAGATGAGGGCTTAAGCAACCTGTTCTAGTGGGAGGTGTCCCTGCCTATGGCAGGGGGTTGGAACTAGATGATCCTTGAGGTCCCTTCCAACCTTACCATTCTATGATTCTATGAATCTACGAAACTTCACTCCTCTAGTAACTTCCTTAAGATGTTTCCCAAAAATTTACCTAGAGAAGACTGCACATACTGCACAACTTGATACATTGGTTTGAACCCCTTTAAAGTGGTAATAACAATAAAAGTTTCTTCCCCTTACATTAGTAGACTTGATGATGTGCAGCATAAAAGAAATCAAGACATCCACAATGCTGATAACAAGTTATGGATAATTTTCAAATTACAAAAAAAAAAAAATTCAGAGTAGAATTTTGACCAAAAGTTTTCACAGAAAGTATTTGCTCTTCAGATGTAACTCAGATTCTTAATCTGAACACCCTATGATAAAGAATTACAGGATTATGGTGATGGAGTTGCCTTCCCTGGAGGTGTTCCAGAAAAGACTGGATCAAGCACTCAGTGCCATGGTCTAGTTGATTGGCTAGGGCTGGGTGATAGGTTGGACTGGATGATCTTGGAGGTCTCTTCCATCCTGGTTGATTCTATGATTCTACTTAGTCATATGGTGAAAATTTCCCTCAAGTAAATTTTCCCTGCCTTGGTAAATGCCTTGTTTGTTAACCACTATAAACAAATTGTGCTATAGCCTGCTTCTGCAGCAACACAAGATTTATTTAACAAGCTGATTCTGCAAGTTAGGACATATGATCTAGCTCTACAGAAGTCCAGACAAAGTTAAGACTACCTCATAATAACAGTCCCCATAAGATAACTTAGAATCATAAAATGGCTTGGCCTGGAGGGCACCTCCAAAAGTCATCCAGTCCAACCCCCATCCTGCAGTCAGCAGGGACATCCTCAACGAGATCAGATTGTCCAAAGCCCTGTTGGGTCTCATTTTGACTATCTCCAGGGCCCCAACCACCTCCCTGGGCATCCTGTTCCAGTGTTCCACCACCCTCATAGTAAAGAACTTGTTCCTAACATGCAATCTGAATCTGCTCTTCTCTAGTTCGAAGTCATTGCCCCTTGTCCTGTCACTGCAGGCCTTTGTAAACAGTCTCCCTCCATCCTTCACATCTTCAGAGGAGTCTGAGTGAATCAAAATCTTTCTGTTCTGACAAAGTCTGTTTGTAACAGAAAAAACACTATGACTATGCAAAAACACAACACATGCTATAAAGTTTTCAAGGTGAAGTAGTAACTTAAAAAAATAAACTCAATTTTCAGAACTAACTTCACTAGACTGAAGAGGAAAAATAGAACATGACTCTGTTGAAGTTGGTGGTGACAAAAATGTACACAGTCTTTCAGTCTTGGACACCTAAATGTAGACATTTTTGGATAATTTTTCTAACCCATGAAAAGTAACTTAATTCTTACCACAAGGCCAGCATTTTTTATTGCAAGTGGAAGACCAAGAAGCCCAGTTCCAATGTTTGCCTTGAGGAGATGTGTAAGTGTTTGTGTAAACCTGAGGATAAAATTATTAAAGTCACATTAAAAGTAAGCTGAGATTGGTGGGCATTACAACAAAAAAGAAAGAAAAAAAAAAAGACCAAAACAATGAGAAAACAAATGCACAGCCTTTGCCATTTATTAATAAAGAGATATATTGTAACCTTGTACTACTTTAAGGTTGACTGGTTACCTTATAAAATGTTCAGCACATTCAAATAATGTTCTTATTCATCTTTACAAGTGAGCAATCTCAAACAGAACATTCAACTCTGATCTTCAGTTTCTTGCTCCAGCTTGTGAAATGTTATTATCTGTGCAGTGTTACTGCCCTTTTGCCTCAAAGTTAGAATTATCAAGTTTTATCAAAGAAAGTATTTTAGAATCAATAGGACTGTGCTTCTTTGAGGCTAAGTAGAATATTTTAATGAAAAAAAAATAGATTATAGGCTGTGAAAAGCAAACAATGGTGATGTCTGCTGCAATCATAGGCTTGCAGAGATGTATAAGAACAAGGACACAAACACAGATAAGACAGAGAGTCTCTCTCTGGGTGCTGCTGTGTCTGCTGGCCTCTCTGCCGTGTAACCCAACTAATCACTGCTTCTAATCTCCCTTGCCAATACTCCAAACTCACCTTGCACAAAAGCCAGATCCTGGGATAAGGTAGAGGGGTGGAAAGAAGGTGGAAGGGTGGTTGNGGGGGGGGGGGGGTGGGACAGGTAACTCACAAACCATCACAAGCACCAAAAAACCCTACTAGCTGCAAATAATTTCTGACAGCCAAAATTTTATCAAAAGAAAAAAAGAAAAAGAAACACCTTTACAAGTTCTTCAATTAAACTTTAACAAAGATATAATTTCCAAGGAGATTATTCCCAAAGCCATCTTAAGTTTCTTCACAAAAAAATAAAATCAATGAAAACCTTTAAACAGTGCTTGAATTCTTGGTGACCTAATCACTCTACAATGGGCACCCTGGAATATTTTATGGTTGGTACAATGTTAGCTTCCAAAGGACAGAAAACATGCTTGGAAAGGGTTGATTTTCAGCAAAACAATGCAAAGCCCTGAAAGGTAACCACAAAACTGTATGCAAGTCCAAGAAAACCTTGAGATTTCAGTAAATTACCCATGAGAAACAAGTTGGAGGCAACAAATGTTAACAAGCTGATACTTAAGAGTAATACATACGTAATGCCTTCTTCATTGTCAAGTTGGTATTGCTTCTCAACTGCAAGCAAATTACTTCCACTTTCTTCATCTGAGATCTCATCTGAGATGCCATCAAAATTCTGTTCATCAATTAAAGGCTTCATTACTTCCATGTCTGTACAACAGAGATAATAGTACATCAGCATTAGAAACAAACTTATCATTTAGAAGTAAAACGTGATTCAAACTTCCAAGGCGATGAACATTCTCAATTACAAAGCTGAGTTAGGCAGACAGAAAAGCATAGCACATTTTGCACAGGAAATTTTCTCTCTTTAAAGTGGCATGAAGTCTCATCATCACTACCATTATTATTAGGGCCAAACACTACAGTTTTGTATTAAGAAAAAACATTTTTTTTTTAACCCTCAAAATGTGATCAGTTTAGATCACTTGGTGAGCGAAGAACAGAAAAGTGATCCATCGTTACTGAAGGATGAGCTTCATCTTAACCACCATTAACTACTGCAGTACCAAGCACTTAGTTTACCCTCCTCAGTAGCAACAAAGACTCCCCAGTCATCTCATTCTAAAATGCATAGCTAAGATATATCACAGAGGTCTCCATTGACTAATGAAAGAACCAAGATAAAGGAATTGGTTGGAGAGTAGCCCTGAGGTAAAAGACCTGGGGGTCTGGGTTGGTAAAAAGCTCAACATGAGCCTGCAGCATGAACCGAGTGCTAGCTTGCAGCAAGAGCAGTGTGGGCAGCAGGGCAAGGGAGGGGATTCTGCCCCTTTGCTCTGCTCTCCTCAGACCCCACCAGGAGTACTGTGTGCAGTTCTGGAGCCCCCAGCACAGAAAGGACAGGGAACTGTTGGAGCAGGTCCAAAGAAGGCCACGAAGATGCTAAGAGGGCTGCAGCAGCTCTGCTATGAGGACAGGCTGAGAGAGTTGGGGTCCTGTAGCCTGGAGAAGAGAAGGCTTTGAGGAGACCTTAGAGTAGCCCTCCAGTAGCTGATGGGGGCCTAGAGGGAGGCTGGGGAGGGACTATTGACAAGGTGACAATTGACTATTGAAATTGGATGTTAGGAGGAAGTTCTTGGTGGTGAGACACTGGCACAGGATACCTAGGGAGGCTGTGGCTGCTCCCTCCCTGGAGGTGTTGAAGGCCAGGTTGGACGAGGTCTTGAGTGGCCTGTACTAGTGGGAGGTGTCCTTGCCTATGGCAGGGGGTTGGAACTGGATGATCTTTGAGGTCCCTTCCACCCTTACCATTCTATGATTCTATGAATTAAGTATGAGTTCAACAAGGACAAGTGCCGGGTCCTGCACTAGAGCCACAACGGTCCCTTGCAAAGCAACAGGCCTGGGGAAATGTGACTAGAAAGCTGCAGGTGGAGTAGGACCTGGAGGTGCTGGTCAACAGGCGGATAAATACGAGTCAGCAGTGTGGCCAAGAAAGCCAACAGCATCCTGGCTCCTACCAGAACTTATGTGGCCATTAGGGGTAGAGAAGTGATTGTCCTCCTATACTTGGTGCTGCTGAGGTCACACCTCAAACAGTGTATTAAGTTTTGGGTATCTTACTATAAGAAGGGCATTGAGGTACTGGAGCATACCCAAAGAAAGGAGCAAAGCTGATAAGGGGTCTAGAGAACAAGTCTTATGAGAAGCAAGTGAGAATACCAGGGTTATTTAGCCTGGAGAAAATGAGGGTCAGGGGAGACTATTCCTTTTGACAACTACCTAACAGTTCTGCTGGTTTGAGGCTAATTGGAATATTTTAACGGGGAAAAAAATACATTATAGGCTATGAAAAGCAAACAATGGTGATGTCTGATGCAATCATAGGCTTGCTGAGATGTATAAAAACAAGGACACAAATATAGATAAGATAGAGTCTCGTTCTCTCTGGGAGCTGGTGTGTCTGCTGGTCTCTTTGCTTCTAACCTAACTAATCACTCTGCTTCTGACCTCCCTTGCCGATCCTTCAAACTCACCTTGCACATAAGGCAGACCGTGGGGTAAGGTAGAGGGATGCCAAAAAGGTGGAAGGGTGGTTGGGAGCCCCTCCTGGGGTCTCTGATTTCTGGGAGGGGGATTGAGTTTCTGTATTAGTTTTAACTTGTATATTTCTGTAACTATTCCTGTATATTGTGTATGTATGTGCTTGTACATTGTGCTAAGCTGTAAACAGAGCTTCAGTCCTTTACTTCCAGCCATCTGAGTCTAGTTTGGGTGATTTTTCATAGAGGGGCCAGGTAACTCCCAAACCATTGCAATAGGACATTATAGTGAGGCAGGTGTCAGTACCAGGTACCAAGCAACAGAACAAGAGAAAATGGCATTAAGTTGCACTAGGGGAGGTTTACATTGGATATTGGGGAAATAAAGGAAAAAAGAAAAAAAAAAAAAAAAAAAAAAAAAAAAAAAAAAAAGAGGGTTGCCAAACACTGCAATAGGCTACCCAGGGAAGTATGAGGGTCACCATCTCTGAAGGTATTTTAAAAAGACAGGTAGATGTCACGCTTAGGCACATGGTTTGTGGTGGATTTAGCTGGGTTAGCAGCTCATCTTGGCAACCTTAAAGGTCTTTTCCAACCTAAATGATTCTATGTTTCTACGGTCACTTGGCTACACAATTTGAAAGCTGCAATGTCATGAACCCTTTAAAGCAGCATAAACTGCTGCTGCAGGCAACAAAGGCAGTTTCACCATTCAGCTAAATGACTGTGCCAAGCAACAGCTAGCAGCCAATAATGACCAAAACTGTCTTACAAGAGCTTATATTGGTTTTAATGTTGATTAAATTATAAGCATTTTCAAACTGCTAAACAAATTCTGCTAAGAGCAAAAGGATTATTACAGGCTGAGAGAGTTGGGGCTCTTCGGCCTGGAGAAGAGAAGGCTTCGAGGGGACCTGATAGTAGCCTTCCAGTATCTGAAGGGGGCCTACAGGAAGGCTGGGGAAGGATTATTTACAAGGTCCTGCAATGACAGGACAAGGGGCAATGGGCTTAAACTGTCAGAGGGGAGATTTAGACTGGATGTTAGGAGGAAGTTCTTTACAGTAAGGGTGGTGAGGCACTGGAACAGTGGATGCTCCCTCCCTGGAGGTGTTCAAGTCCAGATTGGATGAGGCCTTGAGTGAGCTGTACTAGTGGGAGGTGTCCCTGCCTATGGCAGGGGGTTGGAACTAGATGATCCTTGAGGTCCCTTCCAACCTTACCATTCTATGATTCTATGATTCTATGATTATTTACCTTACACTACGTTACACTTGCCTACCACATTACCCATTCATAAAATACAGTGAATAACTCTCAGTTTCAATCATTTTTACTAAATTAAAAAAAAAGAAAATCCCTGAGCTTTGTACATTTTGTATTTAAAAAAAAAAAATGCTCTTGCTTTCATCTGTACCCGATAGAAAGGAGCATCATTCACATTATCTCATTTATATGGAGTCTCTGAAAAATACAGCTGACAAAGGTTGGGTTTTTTTTCTCCTTGAGGCAGAAGTATCAGGAACAGTGTGGCCAGCAGGACAAGGGAGGTTATTCTGCCCCTGCATTCAGCACTGGTCAGGCCACACCTTGAGTGCTGTGTCCAGTTCTGGGCCCCTCAATTCAAGAGAAATGTTGAGGGACTGGAAGGTGTCCAGAGAAGGGCAGCAAGGCTGGTGAGGGGCCTGGAGCACAGCCCTGTGAGGAGAGGTTGAGGGAGCTGGGGGTGTGCAGCCTGCAGAAGAGGAGGCTCAGGGTAGACCTCATTGCTGTCTACAGCTACCTGAAAGGAGGTTGTAGCCAGGTGGGGTTGGTCTCTTGTGCCAGGCAACCAGCAACAGAACAAGGGGACACAGTCTCAAGTTGTGGCAGGGAAGGTCTAGGCTGGATGTTAGGAGGAAGTTCTTGCCAGAGAGAGTGATTGGCATTGGAATGGGCTGCCCAGAGAGGTGCTGGAGTCACCGTGCCTGGAGGTGTTGAAGAAAAGCTTGGCTGGGGCACTTAGTGCCATGGTCTGTTTGCTTGGCTAGGGCTGGGTGATAGGCTGGGCTGGATGAGCTTGGAGGTCTCTCCCAACCTGGTTGATTCTATAAATTAGAAAGAAGATTTTATTACCACTTGTGCTGCATGAAGAAAAAACACAAACTATTTGTGTGTTATACTGATGAGTTATATTGTGTGTTACATTGATGTGGAGATAATTTAGTGGATCCAGCAAAAAAATGAAGAGATGAAAAGAACAATGTTACAAATGTTGTGTGCGCCTGGGAAACCATTAAAGGGAACACTCAAGAAATAGCATAAGGACAAAACACTTCATGACAAAAATTCAAGACCAGTAAACTTTAGTCTATGCTACTCAAGCATAGCAATAGCTCACAGAGAGGAACTTCCCATCATATTCCAGCAGTATACATTTGGAAATGCAAAACCAAATAACTAATAGAATATAGCTGTTAGCTTAGGAAATAGCATAGAACTGCCACCATATGTGATTTTCCTCTTCTCAGTATTCACGAGACTCCACCTGGAACTGCACATCTACCTCTGGGGCCCCAGCTATGACAAGGACATAGACCTGTTGGAGCAGGTCCAAATATTGTCAGAGGGTTGGAACATCTCTCCTTTGAGGACAGGCTGAGAAAGGTGGGGTTGTTCAGCCTGGAGAACACAAGGCTCTACAGAGACCTTATTGCAGCATTTCAGTACTTCAAGAGGACTTCTAAGAAAGATGGAGACTTTATCAGGGCATGTAGTGACAGGAGAAAGGACAAGGGTTTTAAAAACTGGAAAGAGAGTAGATTTAGATTGAGACTTTAGGTTAATGAGACACTGGCACAGGTTGCCCAGAAAAGCTGTGGATAACCATCACTAGAAGTGTTCAAGGTCAGACTGGATGGAGCTTTAAGCCAACCAATCTAATGGAAGCTGCCTCAGCCCCTGGCAGGAAGGTTTAACAATATGAACTTTAAAGGTTATAAAAATTTCAAGGTTTACATTGACTATTGCTATGGAATTAAAAAAAAAAACCAAACCTGCTTTTGGTGGGGAAGCTGGTTATCTTTCTTTAGAGTCAGTGCAGTGGGTTAAATGACTTGCTGCAATCTCAAGGAGTAAATGCTGTGGTGAAAATTGTGTGTGAAAGATGCTTCTTAAAAACTGTGTCATGCTTGTACAGAAGTCTCCTTAAAACTCAAGATTACTAGCCAACTCAAGCCTACTAGCCAACTGTCCTCATTTCTTCAGGAGGCATCCCTGGTTATTCATATTTCAGACACCAGATTTTTTCACTACACACTAATATGTTGGAAGTAATGACTCATGAAGGAGCTTAAGAATTTAAATATACAAGGACAGTATGTGCAGCATAAAGGATGGAGAGGCAGGAAAAGGTTCGTCACCTCAGGGAGAGGTTGGCTTTTTGGAGTGAATTGCGATGTAAATCTTTCAGTGTACGCTTTTTTCCTACCTCTTTCAAGAATGCTTTCATTGCTGTCATCATCTTGCTCCTGAATAAAGATCAGGATGCAAGCCAAACAAGGAAAAGATGAAGCAGTAATGGTCAGGCATTCAGTCTCACAGAGGTGAAGAGGCTACCTTCTCTTTAAGTAATGATTCAGCCTGTGAAGGCAGCATCTAATCCATTTCACGGGTTATTTTTCATCCTGTTTCTCTTGGTCTTCCATGAAAAACACAGTGAATTTAAATAAATGAGACAGTATGCTTTGTCTGACCTGCATATATCTTCCTTCTGATTCTTTAATTCTTACAACCAAAACAGATGGTTGCACACAGACAGGGGTGATCAAGGACACAATGTCCACCTGGAGACCAGTGACAAGTAGCGTCCCTCAGGGGTCAGTGCTGCCACCAGTGCTGGTTAACATCTTTGTCAGTGACATGGACAGAGGAATCAGTGTACCCTCAGCAAGTTTGCAGATGGCACCAAGCTGTGTGGCACAGTTGACTTGCCAGAGGGCAGGGATCCATCCAGAGGGACCTGGACAGGTGTGCCCAGGTCAACCTCATGAAGTTCAACAAGGCCAAGTGGCAAGGTCCTGCAGCTGGGTAGGCACAATCCCAAGCACAGTTCCAGGCTAGGTGGTGAACAGCTGGAAAGCAGCCCTGAGGAAAAGGACCTGGGGGTCTGGGTTGATGAAAAGCTCAACATGAGCCTGCAGTGTGACTGCAGCTCAGACAGCAACCAAATGCTGGATTGCAGCAAGAGCAGTGTGGGCAGCAGGGCAAGGGAGGGGATTCTGCCCCTTTGCTCTGTTCTCCTCAGACCCCACCTGGAGTCCTGTGTGCAGTTCTGGAGCTCCCAGCACAGGAAGGACATTGAACTGTTGGAGTAGGTCCAGAGGAGAGCCATGAAGATGCTCAGAGGGCTGGAGCAGCTCTGCTGTAACAATAAGCTGAGAGAGTTGGGGATCTGAACCCTGGAGAAGAGAAAGCTTCCAGGAGACCTTAGAGTAGCCTTCCAGTAACTGAATGGGGCTACAGGAAGACTGGGGAGGGATTATTGACAAGGTCTTGTAAAGACAGCACAAGGGGCAATGGGTTTAAACTGGTATAGGGGACATTGAAAGTGGATGTTAGGAAGAAGTTGTTTGCAGTGAGGGTGGTTAGACACTGGCACAGGTTGTCCAGGGAGGCTGTGGTTGCTCCCTCCCTGGAGGTGTTCAAGGCCATGTTGGACGTGGTCTTCAGTGACCTGTGCTAGTGGGAGGTGTCTCTGCCTATGGCAGGGGGTTGGAACTAGATGATCTTTGAGGTCCCTTCCAACCTTACCATTCTATGATTCTAAAAATGCTTTGCTTTTTCTTGTAATCACTTGCTGCACAGGACAAACGAGCTTATGGCTCAAGATCAGCGATAAGGCCAACCAGAGGAATGAGAAGGTGAATGCCTGCTACAGACCACCAAATCAGGAAGAGGTGTAGAGGTATATGATTAAACTAGAAGAAACCTTCTCTTCTAAGGACCTGGTTCTCATGGGGGAGTTTTACCATATAATATCTCCTAGGAAGACAATATATCAGGGCCCAAATAATTGAAAATTTTAAGGGACTGATTGCAGGATGATTTCTTTCATGCAACTGATTAATGAGCCAGCTAGGGAAAATGTGTTGCTGGTTGTGCTACTCATGAATATAAAATATGGATGGCAGCCTTGGCTATAGTGACAATGGATGATGAACTTGAAAATCCTGAGAGCAAAGAATGCAAGTACCAGGTTAAAGTACACTTTGTGAGGGTGAATGTATACATGTTCAGGTCATCTTGCTCTAGATTGTGGTAAAAGTACAACAAACATTTTTGTTCTATTCTTTTACTAATGGTAGAATGAAAAAGAAGCACCAAATTCTGTATGTCTCTAATTTACAATGGGAAGAAACCTTTTCTTTTTAATGATATATTGCAGAATTTTACATAGATGCTATGTATTAGTTTCTAAGCAGCTGCTGCTTATTATCCTGCCAGAGCAGAACCCAGAAAAAAATTATTCTGCATTTTGCTAGCCTAGTTGTGCTGACAAGGTAGTAGGTAACTTCTTTGACAGTGTCTGATGGATATCAATGGTTAGGAAATGCAGACCTCTATTTGAACTTTTTTGGAAGTTCCCTGAATATTTTTTTTAATTTCTTGATGTTAAAGATTTTGATATTATAGTACCTTACAATCTTCTTTCTTTCAAGATATTTCTAGTGTGAATCGAATCTAGCAGGTATATAAAATATGTATACTTCATTTTGGGCTTCTTTGGTATAACATTATCCCATGACAGTGGAATATCCCAATATCAAGATGGATATTTAGAATCATAGAATGGTAAGGTTGGAAGGGACCTCAAAGATCATCTAGTTCCAAGCCCATGCCATAGGTAAGGACACCTCCCACTAGTACAGGTTACTCAAGGCCTCCTCCAACCTGGCCTTCAACACCTCCAGGGAGGGAGCAGCCACAACTTTCCTGAGTAACCTTTTCCAGTGTCTCACCACCCTCACTGCAAAGAACTTCCTCCTAACATCCAGTTTCAATCTCCCCTCTGCCAGTTTAAACCCATTGCCTCTTGTCCTGGCATTGCAAGACCTTGGCAATAGTCCCTCCCCAGCCTTCCTGTAGGCCCCCTTCAGATACTGGAAGGCTACTCTAAGGTCTTCTCAAAGCCTTCTCTTCTCCAGGTTGCACAGCCCCAAATCTCATAGCCGGTTCAGCTGCTCCAGCTCTCTTAGCATCTTCATTGCCTCCTCTGGACCCATTTCAACAGTTCAATATCCTTCCTGAGCTGGGGGTTCCAGAATTGTACACAATATATGTATCAAAGAATAAAGCATTAAAAAATACTCAAAAGCAATCTTAGTTATTATCTTATCAGTCTATTCTGAAGGAGTCCTTCAGTAACTTTATCAGAAATGTCAGAAATTATAAATGGTTTAGAACACAACAAACAAAACCAACAACAAAAAGAAACCTTTTAAAAAACCACAGTAGGTGAACTCAGAACGATGAGATTGTGACCTCCTTAGGGCAGAGGTTGTGTTCTTTGTATTTCTGTGGAGCAGCAAGTTGATTAGCAGTTCTAGAGATGACAGTAAGTTGTTATCAGAGCTGTGCTAGTGATAACAATAATCCATAGATGACTAGATAGCTTTAGGCATGGGCAGATGAGGGAAAAAAAATACAGCTTGTCTTTAAAAATTTCTTACTACTTGAAAAATAAGTGTGTCTAAATCCATTCTCAAAGGACTACCTTTGATCATAAGAAGGGTCAAGAAGTTGGAAGTAAAATAGGATTTCTAAAAATCCAATTCTTCTGAGTGTGATTTGGTTGCCTGGTAAACACTGTGGATGTATGATGCATATATCAGGCCTTTTAGCATCAGATTGAGTATCTGCTGATAGCAGTGTTGGTTTCTGAGAGTCACACTGAGCCTTTCATACTCATAAAAAGGCATCTTACTTGCTGCATGTTGTCATTGTTTAGCATTACAAACAGCATCCTACAAAATGTCATGGACTCGAAACTGGAAAAGCAATATAATGATGATTTATATGTGGTAGAATCTCATACGATCACAGACTTTGCACACCTACAGTTTGTCTTGTTCCAATTAAAAACACTCCAGATTGTTAAAGTCGGTATTTTAAACACTGAAAATGAGCTCCCTGCCTACTGGGGGATGCTCCCAGTGTTGGCATTTTGCTTCCTCTGACCCCTAAGGGAACAGATTTCTACTCCAGAACCAGCAGGTCTTGGTGAGTGTTGTATGAGCCCAGCAGTGAGTCAGTGCTCAGAGAGCATGGGCAAGGCATCCTCAAGAATTAGTCAACACAACACTGTGGGAATAGAGGGAAGGAACTTCTTTGCTGATCCTTCTTTTGATAAATTCCTATAGAGGGAAGGAATTTCTTTGCTGATCCTTCTTTTGATCAATTCCTATAGAGGGAATGATCTTCTTTGCTAATCCTTCTTTAGATCAGTTCCTAGACTGCATGCCATGCAGTGAAAGACAATTAAAGCTATCTTGATTAGTACAATTAGAATACCACAGAGCATATGTTAGCTTTACAGTGCATTTTATGGTTGATTCCTTGTCCTCTGATTTTGCTCTCCACTGGACGTCTTTGCTTCTGTCAAGTGCTTTCATTACCGGCTGCCCACTCTCTTGACACCAAATTCAGATGATCCTTAGCTCCTTTGAGAGACTGAGTTACATGTTCTTAAATTAACTACCTGGATAAGTTGTGTTCTGCATCATATGATATATTACACTTCTACAGTTTTTAATAGGATGGCACAATCTCAGGCATTTTTTTTTTTCAGAAAGTTTCTTTCAAAGAAAGCAAAGCAGAAGCAGCCAGACAACATTTCTGTGATGATGTTTTCACAGGGAATTTCTTTATGTGAAAAATGTAGCACTCACTGTTCCAGAGAGAAGCAAAGATTTCACTTCACTTAGACATTAAAAATGGGTCCCTTCAACCACAAAGAAGATTTTCCCCAAAACACCCACTGAAGAGGAACTTTCAAAGTTGCATTTAATTAAAATAAACACCTGTATGTGCTTCTTTTTACAGATACAATCTCTGCCCATCTTCACTGCACAGTATTTCCATTATGCACCTGATTTTATGTTACCATACTGCCATACTTCTGAAACTTCTAAAATGCCAATCACATTGATAATCATTAAAATTAATTCTTTTCTTAAAAAAAAAAAAAAGAAAAAAAAAAAGGAAAACAATCACCAAAAATGTTAATCTAATGCATTTTAAAAATACAACCATGCCTTCCAAAGGTCCAAGACCACTGCCTACAGATTTTCTCTGAAGTAGTAGCTGGTCACAACAGCAGCAAAAGTGCACACAAGTAGGGCACAGCAGGAGGTTTAATTAACTATCTTCAAAGACTGGTCTTTTTTTACTAAATGAGAGGCATTTATTTTAACCCAGTTATTGTGTAGACATTTATTTCTCTGGCCATATCCCTGGAAACAAAGGTTTTCTTTTTTAATAAACAAGATTCAAAGTAACAGAATTGAATTTAATGCAGACAACAATAAAGTCAACCATTACAATTGTTAAATGCACTACCCCATAACAGAACAAATTAAAGTTCTATGTCTTTTATGTCTGTAGATCACAGTAAGTCTTGAGAAATTTCATATAGTGCTACACTAAAATCTCTTGCTTCTAAAATACATTTGCAGGTCAGCAGCAAAAATTCTAGAAATCCAAGATTTCTTCTGAACAAATTAAATTCAGAGTGAAAGAATCTGATTTTTAGATCAAACATCCAGTAGAATGTTGTGCCTGTAAAACTTCTGACAGGGGGGCTGGACTTGATGATCTCTTTAGGTCCCTTCCAACCCCTGACATTCTGTGATGCTGTGAACAATAACCCTTTTAACTTTACATCCATTTATGTAAATGTTTTTGTCTTGTGGGATTATCACAACCATGATAAAAGTACCTTGAAATCTCTTCAACCCTCCTTTTTGCATGCCAGTCCTGAGCAACAGATAGAAAGGGAACTAGACTACATTAGGTCAACCACTTGCTCATATTCTCAGAAAATAACTTAAATCAGACCTCAGAACATCCACTTCTTGTCAGTATATTCAGGCTGGTAGTTCACTGGTCCTATTCTAACATGACAGCTCATTTGAGAATAGATTCCACTAGAAGAGTTTTAAAACTGGTAACAGCAATCAGCACCAATATAACAGCATCATACCAATATAAATACTTGGTCTCTGGCCATTGCCTCTTTTCCTTACCATTACACCAGTCATAGAATCATGGAATTGTTTTTGTTGGAAAGGATCTCTAAGATCCTAAGTCCAACCAGTGACCTAACACCACCATGGCCATTAAAGCCCATCCCAAAGTGACATGTCTACATAATTCTTGAACATCTGCAGGGACAGTGACTTTGCCACCTCCCTGGGCAGTCTGTTCCAATACCTGATCACTCTTTCTGTAAACAAGTTTTTTGCTAATATCCAATTCAAACCTCTCCTGGCACAGTTTCAGGCCATTTCCTCTCATCCTATCACTTGACAGCAGCGATAAGAGACTCATCTGCACCTCACTACAACCTCCTTTCAGGTAGTTGTAGAGAGCAATGGCAACTCCCCTCAGCCTCCTCTTCTCCAAACTACACAACCCCAGTTCCCTCAGCTGCTCTTCATAAAACTTATTCTCTAGACTATTCACCAGCTTTGTGGTCCTTTTTCTGGACACCCTCCAGCACCTCAATGTCTTCCTTATATTGAGAGGCCCCAAACTGAATACAGTATTCATGGCATGGTTTCACCAGCGCCGAGTACAGGGGCACAATCACTTCCCTGCTCTTGCTGGTCACACTATTCCTTATGCAAGCCAGGATGCTGCTGAGCACTTCTGCTGGCTTATGTTCAGCCAGCTGTCAACCAACACCCCAGGTTTATTTCCACTGAACAGCTTTCCAGCCACTCTTTCCCAAGCCTATAGTATTGCATGGTGTTGGTGTGATCCAGCACACGTCTTTGTTAAACCTCATTCAACTGACCTCAGTTCATCAATCTAAGCCTGTCCAGATCCCTCTGCAGAACCTCCCTACCCTCAAGCAGATCAACACTTTCACCCAATTTAGTTTCACCTGCAGACTTACTGTGGGTACACTCAATTCTCTTGTCCAGATCACTGCCAAAGATACGAAAGAGAAGCAGCGCCAGTACTGATCTCTAGGTAACACCACGAGTGTCACCAACTGGGTTTAATTCTGTTCACCACTCTTCTTCAAGTCCAGCCACTCAGACAGTTCTTAATCCAGGGAATTGTCCACCCATGCAAGCCACAAGCAGCCAGTTTCTCCAGGAGGATGCTGCTGGAAACAGTGTCAAAAGCTTTAACAAAGTCCAGATAAAAGACATCCACAGCCTTTCCTTTATCTAGTAAGTGGGTCACCTTGTCACAGAAGGTCCATTAAGCAGGATGTGCCCTTCATGAACCCATGCTGACTGGGTCTGATCATCTGGTTGCCCTGCACAAACTGCATAATAGTGCTCAACATGACCTGCTTCATGGTCTTCCCCAGCATCAAGGTCAGACTTTTTTTATGACCATTTACGGTCACATAGACCTTTGAACTGTTAGTAAATGCACTTAATTCTATAGGTTTGACAGCACAGTCAAAGTAATCCTTTGGTTCAAAAGATCTGCTAAGCAATAAATTTTCACCTGGAACTTCAGTTAATTTCCCAATTCACACTTCCAAAATTAAGTGAACTCTTAACATCACAAGCAACAAAACTGATCTCACATGATTTTCCTTGTATGGATGAAAAGGAGTTGAAAAGATGAAGTGGTTTTCCAGATCTCCACAGCAAGTTAAAGGCCATAAGGAGATATTCAAACTAAAGCCATATACAGTCTTCCATTGCTCCTCCAGAGGTCACCTCCTATACAAACTCTTGTCTAAAACAAATTTTCCAAATTGAATTCAGTCATATGATCTGGGTTTTTTTAAGTCAAACAGAAAGAACAGGATTTCAGATATAAAAGAGGGGACAGGATATAACTTATCCTTGTTTCCAGGAGCTGTTTTCACTCATTTACCAAAGAACATAAAGGTCTCCAAATATATATTAAATGCCCGGCTAAAAGCAGTGAGCAAGAGAGTTCTTGTAGATATTTCTGAGGAAATAGCCCTGAGGAAAAGGACCTGGGGGTCTGGGTTGATGAAAAGCTCAACATGAGCCTGCAGTGTGCACATGCAGCCCAGACAGCAACTGAGTGCTGGGCTGCAGCAAGAGCAGCGCAGCCAGCAGGGCAAGGGAGGGGATTCTACCCCTTTGCTCTGCTCTTCTCAGACCCCACCTAGAGTCCTGCGTGCAGTTCTGGAGCCCTCAGCACAAGAAGGACATTGAACTGTTGGAGTGCATCCAGAAGAGGCCACGAAGATGCTAAGAGGGCTGCAGCAGCTCTGCTGTAAAGACAGGCTGAGAGAGTTGGGGCTCTGCAGCCTGCAGAAGAGAAGGCTTCCAGGAGACCTTAGAGTAGCCTTCCAGTACCTGAAGGGGGTCTACAGGAAGGCTGGGGAAGGATTATTGACGAGGTCTTGCAATGACAGGATGAGGAGTAATGTGTTTAAACTGGTAGACAGGAGACTGAAATGACGTTAGGAGGAAGTTCTTTGCAGTGAGGGGGTGAGACACTGGAACAGGTTGCCCAGGGAGGTTGTGGCTGCTCCCTCCCTGGAGGTGTTCAAGACCAGGTTGGAGGAGGCCTTGAGTGACCTGTAGCAGTGGGAGGTGTCCCTGCCTACGGCAGGGGGTTGGAACTAGATGATCTTTGAGGTCCCTTCCAACCTCACCATTCTATGATTCACTGTTCAGTCAGCTCCTGCAGAAGGACCTGCTAATAGACAGAAATACAGTAGAAGATTCAGAGTCCTGTGAAATGTGTTTATCAGAGGGTGAACCAGTGCCTCTATAACAGGGATAAAGATTGAATTTAACATGCACCAGTTTTGACTGCTCTGTAAAAATCAGAACCATATCATCTTTGTGCTAGCCTAATGTGGTTTTATGTTAACAGTTTCCCACAGGCTATAGAATGCCATATTAATGACCCAGAGCCTCTGTCTCCTAACCAAGCATGCGACTGCTCTTACAGGACAAGTGATCAAGACTCTAACAAGCTGAGCTTTTCAGCTCAGTGTTCTGAACCTGGGCTCTCATGAAAAAAAAAAAAATTAGTTACAAAGAAAACATTGTCAGTAACTATTTTCAGAATCTGCAAGTGGCTCAGTAAGCAGCTCACTGTGTAATGCTCAGTCACTCCCCCGGTGACAGAAAGAAATACCTGTTTCTCCACGTCCCAAACTTCAGCTTATATATAACCTTCCAGGCACTGTGCCAGAAGGCAAAAAAATGTAAAGTAGAGCTTTGTCCACCAAACACTCTAGTGTGGCCATGTTACTCAGCTACTTGCTTCCACAACCCCCTTTAGAAATTACAAAGTGCCTGTGAATGATAGTGTTAGGGGCATGAAAACTCTTGTAGATTTTTCTAGTTCAAGGGGGAACCAACAGGTAATTCCTTTCATCCACAGATCAGGCCAGCTACCTTTTTATTTTCCACTGCCCACTGCATACAAGATACAGAAGAACAAACAAAAACAACCTTCACATGAAACTATTTTCCAGAATGAAAATTAAAATTGAAAACTCATTTGGTTTTAAAAAGCCTTTTAACTGTATTCTGCAGAATAGTATAAATTAGTGTTAGCTTTTAGGGGTTTTGTTTTTCCAAGAACTTTAAAGTCAGTCACAGTGCTGTTATTTTGATCCCTCTTTTTTTCTTTGGAAAATACATCTTTGTGACATTTATTCCTCTTCAGTACAGACTGTAATATAGTAAAGTAGGTTTGTTCGGGTTTATGGTAGAACTTATTAATCATGAGAATGATCTAATTCTAAACAAATGCTGAAAAGTCAATAGTATCACTTGGTAAGCAGGAAGCACTGTTTGTTTTTTGCATGGTAACTCTCAAATCCAGAAAGGTAATAAAGTAAGATACTTGAATGATTAAACCAAAGCACACACAGGTCTGCAGTTTATTATATGTTTTCAGAGGAGTACTTTTACCCCAAACCACAATGCCTCATTTATTTCAATATATAGAATCATAGAATGGTAAGGTTGGAGGGGACCTCAAAGATCATCCAATTCCAATCCCCTGCCATAGGCAGGGACACCTCCCACTCAAGTGTCTGAGTACAGCTCACTCAAGGACTCCTCCAACCTGGTCTTGAACACCTCCAGGGAGGGAGCAGCCACAACCTCTCTGGCCAGCCTGTGCCAGTGTCTCACCACCCTCACTGCAAACAACTTCCTCCTAACATCCAGTTTCAGTCTCCCCTCTGACAGTTCAAACCCATTGCCCCTTGTGCTGGCATTGCAAGACCTTGTCAATAATCCCTCCCTAGCCTTCCTGTAGACCCCCTTCAGGTACTGGAAGGCTACTTGAAGGTCTCCTTGAAGCCTTCTCTTCTGCAGGCTGCAGAGCCCCAACTCTCTCAGCCTGTCCTTAGAGAAGAGCTGATGCAGCCCTCTTAGCATCTTCATGGCCTCCTCTGGATGCACTCCAACAGTTCCATGTCCTTCCTGTGCTGGGGGGCTCCAGAACTGCACACAGGACTCCAGGTGGGGTCTGAGGAGAGCAGAGCAAAGGGACAGGATCTCCTCCCTTGCCCTGCTGCCCACACTGCCCTTGTTGCAGCCCAGCACTCGGTTGCTGTCTGGGCTGCACTCACACTGCAGGCTCATGTTAAGCTTTCCATCACCCCAGACCCCCAGGTCCTTTTCCTCAGGGCTCCTCTCCAACCATTCACCAGAGTTATGTCACACCGTTAAGTCTTAAATAATCCACTGCCCTGTCTGGACCAAACTACAAGTGTCTACCAAATTAGTACACTTCGAAGTAATGACACATTGGTTAAGACTTACATTTTATTAAGTATTGAATAGGCATAAACCATATAAAGAACTTCTTAAGCTTAACAGTGTTGATCTGTATTTTTAAACAGTTAATCCTTGAAAATTTTTGGTTCTAAGATTTGTAACAGGGAAATTGGCAGATCTGAGAATCTAAGCCCAAAAACACACTAAAATCTCTTGCTGCCATCCTTGGTCCAGAGGTGGAGATTTCTACCTGCAATATAGAGTATACTAAAATCTGAAGCACATCTCCTACTTTCCTGCCACTAAAGAGTGTAACAAAATCTGAAGCACATCTCCTGCTTTCCATTATCATTTGTAGCACATTTCCTGATTTTCATTATCATCGGACAAATTATCGAGATTACAGTAAAACACAGGTTTGAGACGAGACTTTGTCTGCTCAGTCCAGTCTAGAAATCAGCTACACTTTCTAAGTAAACCTGCTACCGGTTCTCTTGTTCATTTAGAGATAGCCAAATGAAGGCGTGAACATCTGTGTATTGTCCTACACTCAAAACGTCCGAAAAGCAGCAATAAAATCTGCTAACGTATCGACACACACACTCCCCACACACAGAAAAAAAAAAAAATATATATATATATATATAAACACAGTAAAACCTCAGGACTTCTCACGGTAGATAAACGCATCAGCTAACGATGTAATGCTAAAGTATCTCCTAAACGTCTATGCACAACCATGACTTCCAAACCATGAACCAGCTAGGTGCGACCGACGCCTTCAGGCAAATGCCGCTGCCGCTCCGAGCGGCAGTCACAGCGAGCCCGGCCGCGGCCAGCCCTCCGCCCGCCGACCCACTGCGCGGCCCCCGGCCGGGTCTGCCTCTCCGAGAAGGCGCAGCGGGAGCAAGAGCGCCCGCAGTCTGCGCCGCGATCCGCTCCCCTCAGCTCTGCTTGGCCCAAGGTATCGCCAGTCTGGGCGAGCGGTCCTAGACTGCGGCCGAGTAACACCAAGGCGCAACAAGACAGAGAACCCCCCTCCCCCAGGTGGGATGGTTCGTCCCACCCGCCTCAATACGCTGAGCGCTGCAGCGCATCCCCCAGTGGGCCGAACCATTCCGCCTCGAGGGGAGGGGAATGAAAGTTGGACACGCGCTTCTCACACTCATGCTCCCCCACTCTCCGCCCCGCTGCAAGCCGCCATCCCGCTGCCCCTCGGCCACTCTCCCCGCCAGTCCGCACAACAAGCCTTACCCAACTCCTCCCTGTCGCCGCCGTCCATCTCCTCAAGGTCTCTCCGCTCACTCTTCCGCCACTGTGGAGCCGGCCGGCGACGGGAGGCGCTGCGCATGCGCCCTGCGCAACGGGCTGAGCTCGCGGGAGCAAGCCGTAGATAGCCGCCGGAAAGGCGATGCACGCGTGGGGCAAGGTTGGGTTTTGGGTCGGCGAGGAGAGGAGTCAGCGGCCATGGCCCCTCGCATCCGAGTGACTGACTCTTCGTTCTGTGCTCTTCTGCAGCAGCAGCAGCAGGAGCAGCAGGAGCAGCAATAGTGCCGCATCTTAGTGCCTCGTTAAGCACTTGCCCTTTAAGACACATAGAATCACGGAATCATACAATGGTAAGGTTGGAAGGGACCTCAAAGATCATCCAGTTCCAACCCCCTGCCATAGGCAGGGACTCCTCCCACTACTACAGGTCACTCAAGGCCTCATCCAACCTGGCCTTGGAACACCTCCAGGGAGGGAGCAGCCACGACATCCCTGGGCAACCTGTGCCAGTGTCTCACCACTCTCACTGCAAACAACTTCCTCCTAATATCCAGTCTAAATCTCCCCTCTACCAGTTTAAACCCATTGCCCCTTGTCCTGGCATTGCAAGACCTTGTCAATAATTCCTCCCCAGCCTTCCTGTAGGCCCCCTTCAGATACTGCAAGGCTACTACTATCAGGTCTCCAAGCCTTCTCCAGGCTGCAAAGCCTCAACTCTCTCAGCCTGTCCTTATAGCAGAGCTGATGCAGCCCTCTGAGCATGTCCATGGCCTCCTGTGGATCCACTGCAATAGTTCAATGTCCTTCCTGTGCTGAGGGCTCCAGAACTGCACACAGTACTCCAGGTGGGTTCTGACGAGCAGAGCAAAGGGGCAGAATCCCCTCCCTTGCCCTGCTGCCCACACTGCTCTTGCTGCAGCCCAGCACTCGGTCACTGTTTGGGCTGCACTCACACTGCAGCCTCATCTTGAGCTTTTCATCAACCCAGACCCCCAGGGCCTTTCCTCAGGGCTGCTCTCAACCATTCACCACCAGAGACCCACTAAGTATGTATGAGCAGGGTGTCTGTGAGTCAGTCTAGGAGTGGGTATCTCATTGCAGCAGGTTCTGCCCCATGCCTTTGTACCTCATGCTCCACAGAGCTTGCCTCTCCCTCTAGGGCATCTTGCCCATGCACAACTTCACTGCCATGGGTTGCAGGAGCTCTGGCCTCCCTTGATGATCATAGAATCATAGAATGGTAAGGTTGGAAGGGACCTCAAGGATCATCTAGTTCCAACCCCCTGCCATAGGCAGGGACACCTCCCACTAGTACAGGTTACTCAAGGCCTCATCCAATCTGGCCTTGAACACATCCAGGGAGGGAGCATCCACAACCTCCCTGGGCAACCTGTTCCAGTGCCTCACCACCCTTACTGTAAAGAACTTCCTCCTAACATCTAGTCTAAATCTCCCCTCTGCCAGTTTAAGCCCATTGCCCCTTGTCCTGTCATTGCTGGACCTTGTAAATAATCCTTCCCCAGCCTTCCTGTAGGCCCCCTTCAGATACTGGAAGGCTACTATCAGGTCCCCTCGAAGCCTTCTCTTCTCCAGGCTGAAGAGTCCCAACTCCCTCAGCCTGTCCTCATAGGAGAGCTGCTCCAGCCCTCTGATCATCTTTGTGGCCCTCCTCTGGACCCGCTCCAACACTTCCATGTCCTTCCTATGATGCACCTTTGGCAAGAGCGGCAGGTAGTTGCTCACCACATGCAGCAGTTTGTACCAGACACTGGGTAATTTGTGTTTGCATCCAGTACTACCAAATCAACATCCTCTTTATTTTTTTCCCCTTCAGAGTACAGGCTGCCTCTTGGCAATTAGCGTTGTTCCTCGGGTCTGCTGCAGCCCCAGGTCTGCTGGCCATGATGAAAGAAAAATGAAGGAGTGCTGGTAAAGAGCCTTACAGAGAAGATGCACATTTTTGAGGATGTCTGTAGCAAGCCATAAAATACCAAGCTTTGTGGGAGGAAGTGTCTGCAGCAACTAGTTGGAGAAACCCTGTGAGAAAGACTGTGCTGGTGCTTATCTCAGATAACCATTCAAGGCCACTGCGGAGGGTTGGAGACAGAGCAAAGAATGGGACAATACCTATGTTAATGGACTACAAGAAATAATTGTAATAGCCCTACCTCTTATTATGAATATGCCTGCTCTTGTAACATAAATTGTGGCTTGTGCCAGCCTGGGGTGTGCAGGATTGATGGAGTGAGCCTGCCTGCACCCAGCACTGTAATAAACATATCTACTTCATAATTCTGCATGAGTTTTGGGATTCGTTTCGCAAGTCAGCCGCAGAAAGCCCTGCCAGTATCTGCCACCTTCTGCAAGGCTGGGGCAGGGGGGCAGCTTCAGAGAAAGAGCTTCAAGCATAGGTCTATAATTAATAACCAAAGACTTAAAAAAGGGAGCAGAACTCAGGAGTTCAGCAGTGCTTGGCAGCTTATTGATTTGCAAGTTGGCCTCCTGAAAGCCAAGCACCCGCAACAAGTTCAAACTATTATTTTAATGCAAAACAAGAAGTTCTTTGAAAAGGACATTCGTGAGAATTAAAGTTAATTGGAACAAGGCAAGAGTTACTAATGTGAGGTGTTACCTGTTTCATGTAACATTACTCACTCCCTGAAACAGGTGTGCCACCTTTTGTGAGTTCCACAGGAACGCTGCAGCTTATCTGGGCACTCTGGTGGAGAAGAATTAAATTTCTTAGCAGCTTCAACAGTAAGCAAAACACACATCAGGGAAGTTCTCTACAGTGAAGGTGGTGAGACACTGGAGCAGGTTGCATAGGAGGTTGTGTAGCACAGAATTCTGTGCTTCACAACCTCCCTGAAAGTGTTCAAGGCCAGGCTGGATGAAGTCTTGAGCAACCTATTCTAGTGGGAGGTGTCCCTGCCTATGGCAGGGGGTTGGAACTAGATGATCTTTGAGGTCCCTTCCAATCTTACCGTTCTATGATTCTATGATTCACAAAGTGACATGGATTTAGAAATCCCCTACCTGTAAGTAAATGTTTTTATCCATATTAAAAGAAAGCAGTACCTCCCATAATTCTTATAATTTATTTTAGTCTTTGGAAAACAAATGTATCAAGTAAAATAATTTCAACTGTAAATAAATTTCAACTGTAAAATAACTGTAAAATAATCAAAAATAAATTTTAACTGTACTCTGCAATTGAAGCTATAATAAGTGCTCCAGATCAGCCTAAAGTGATAATCAGAGTCTTAGAATCCTTATTCTCTAAATATTACCTCTGAGATTAAGCATTTTAGACTTGTACAACACAAATGCCTATAATTTTATAATTCTTGTTTTCATAGCTTGAAGACTCTTAATATAGGGCTGTTGGTTGGGGTGGTTTGAAGGGGAAGGTGGGGAGGGAAGGAAAGTGGCATTATCCTATCTTAAAGAAAGACATAAGGCTCCGAAGAATTTTCCACTGACTAACTAGCCTAAAAAGATAACCCTTTGATAGAACCTGCTCCCAGCAAGCTTAGTATGCTGGTTTGAGGCTAACTGGAATGTTTTAATGAGAAAAAATTAGATTATAGGTTGCGAAAAGCAAGCAATGGTGATGTCTACTTCACTCATAAGCTTGCTGAGATGTATAAAAACAAGGACATAAATATAGATAACACAGAGAGTCTCTCTCTCTGTTGGAGTCAGTGGTTTCCTCCCTGGGCTTCTGCTGTGTAACCAAATTAATCATTCTGCTTCTAACGTCCCTTGCTGATCCTCCAAACTCACCTTGCATGTAGTCAGACCCTGGGATAAGGTAGAGGGGTGGAAAGAAGGTGGAAGGGTGGTTGTGAGCCCCTCCTGGGGACTCTGATTTCTGGGAGGGTGATTGTGTTTCTGTATTGCCTTTAACTTGTGTATTTCTGTAAATATTCCTGTCTTTTGTGTATATCTCTGCTTGTACATTGTGCTAAGCTGTAAATAGAGCTTCAGTCCTTAACTTCCAGCCAGATGAGTCTAGTCTGGGTGATTTCACTGGTGGGGAGGGG
>VWZE01012030.1:12347-28943 GCA_013396675.1 Eubucco bourcierii | reverse complement strand
AGAGCTGCTGCAGCCCTCTCAGCATCTTTGTGGCCTCCTCTGGACCCACTCCAACACTTCCATGTCCTTCCTGTGCTGAGGGTTCCAGAACTGCACACAGGACTGCAGGTGGGGTCTGAGGAGAGCAGAGCAAAGGGGCAGAATCCCCTGCCTTGCCCTGCTGCCCACACTGCTCTTGCTGCAGCCCAGCACACAGTTGTTTACCATTCTGTGATTCTAAGCCAGCATCAGACCAAAGCTGTTTGACACAGGAAGGTCAGGTTAGTTGTGTCAGTGTGTTTTGGAGGTAGTATATACAACAAAAAAAAAAAAAAAGAAAAAGAGAGAGAGAGAGCAAAGGCTGCCTCTTCCACAGAGCTCACCACCAGCAAGACCTCACTGCAGGCATTGAGTCATCTTCTTGTTGCTATAGAATGGTAAGGTTGGAAGGGACCTCAAGGATCATCTAGTTCCAAGCCCCTGACATAGGCAGGGACACCTCCCACTAGTACAGGTCACTCAAGGTCTATAACCCAGGCAAAGTCACAGTTAAGTCCTTGTGGTGCTTTGATTATTAAAGCTCAGCCCTGCTAAACAAGCTGGCTGAACTAAGGAGCTAGTAGATAAAGGCAGTGAGAGGATCTTTTCTCTGTGAAGAGCAGAAAATAGGTTGTCTTCAAAAGATTAATCACAAAGCTCAGCGTCTCTTTAAGCAATTCCTTTCCAGAATTTTGGAAGGGATTTCATTTCCCCTTGAACTCAGCAGGAAAGCAGCTACTACCTTTGGGTTAACAAGCAGCAGAAGTCAAACCAATTAAAATTTCACTGTCACTGAAGACAGAAGTGACTGGGGATAACAGCCTTCCAGATTTTTGTTGATGCAGTGATGAAACACAAATATTTATGAACTGAACATTGCCTTCAACATCCTTCAGAAAGAGTCCTTTTTGTGCTCCAACCATGGCAGGATTACAAGAGAGGAGCCTTGAAACGTGTAAGCTCTTCACCTTAGACCTCCCTGCAAGGCAAACACCAGCAGCTGACTTTATCACTGAGTGTATCTCTTCTTTATCAGTGTTAGGCAAAGGCAAATGAAAATGTGAGACAAGATAATACCACTCAGTAAAGAAAGAATGAAAACTCTGGAGATAACTTTGAAGTGGTGAATCAAACCACTGCACAGAAACATGCAAAGGAAAGCTTCACTTATGTCAATGAGGCTGCTAAAAAGACACAGCCTTGAGCTCCTGGCAGAGAAAAAGATGTCCTCATTTCCAGCCAAGGCACAGCAGAAATTGCTTGCCAGCATCTCTCAACGTCTGTGACCCAGCCAAGAAATGAGCCCAGATTCCTCAGTGGCAGTCCAGCTTCATGAATGCATCCATCCTATCAAAAGAAGGCTGGAAGAAATGCCCTGGCAGAGGAAATCCATGCAAGAAAATTCAATCTACCCAATTAAGAAGATACTCTGTGAAATCTATTTGTGAAATCTATTCTTGCAGGTCAAGAGGAATTTGTCTTGTAAACACCACACGTGCCTCATGTTGCTCTGCACTGCTTCAGCAATGTGCTGCTGGAGGTCCAAAGGGGTGTGGAGAGAAATGGTCATAGAACAGCTCAGGTTGGAAGGGACCACAGAGATCATCTACTCCAACCCCTCCACCCCACCATGGGCAGAGAAGCCTCTCAGCTATACTGGGCTGCTCAAAGCCTCATTTGCAGGTAGGGGACATCTACAACCTCCCTGGGCTGCCTATTCCAGTGTCTCACCAACCTCATACTGAAGAACTTCTTCCTAAGATCCAATCTAACCCTGCCCTGCAGCAGCTTCAAAGCATTCCCCCTTCCCCTGTTGCTAGACACCCTTATGAAAAATCCATCTGCAGCTTTCCTGTAGGATCCCATCAGATACTGGAAGGCAGCTCTAAGGTCCTCCTGGAATCTTTTCCAGGTTGAACACTCCCAGCTCCCTCAGGCTATCCTAACAGCAGAGGTGTTCCAGCACTTGCATCACAGAATCATAGAATGGTTAAGGTTGGAAGGGACCTCAAGGACCACCCAGCTCCAACCCCCCCACCACAGGCAGGGACACCTCCCACTAGTACAGGTCACCCAAGGTCCCATCCAACCCAGCCCTGAACACCTCCAAGGAGGGAGCAGCCACAACCTCCCTGGGCAACCTGTGCCAGTGTCTCACCACCCTCACTGCAAACAACTTCCTCCTAACATCCAGTCTAAATCTCCCCTCTGCCAGTCCAAACCCATCGCCCCCCATCCTGTCACTACAAGACCCTGTGGCCCTCCTCTAGCTCCAACAGCTCTGCGTCCTTATGATGGAGATGCCAGAACTGGATGCAACATTCATGGCACAGCACCATGCACTCACTGCATGGCATCCTCCATAGGGCAAAGAGCAATGGCCATCTGAGCTCAGATTGCAGGACCACCTAGCACCTGGCACAGCCAAGGAATCACAGAATCACAGAATTAACCAGGTTGGAAAAGACCTCTAAGATCATTGAGTCCAACCTAGAACCCAACACCTTCTAATTAACTAAACCATGGCACTAAGTGCCTCATCCGGGCTCATTTTAAACACTTCTGGGGATGGGGACTCCACCACCTCCCTGGGCAGCCCATTCCAATGCCAATCTCTCTCTCTGGCAACAACTTCTTCCTAGCACCCAGCCTGAACCTGCCCTGGTGCAGCTTGAGGCTGCGTCCTCTTGTTGTGTCCCTGGGTGCCTGGCAGCAGAGCCCAACCCCACCTGGCTACAACCTCCCTTCAGGCAGCTGCAGGGAGCAATGAGGTCTGCCCTGAGCCTCCTCTTCTGCAGGCTGCACACCCCCAGCTCCCTCAGCTGCTCCCTGTAGGGCTGTGCTCTAGGCCCCTCAGAAATGACCAATAACAGCTAATACTTAGCAAAAGGGGAGGAGAAAAAACAGGGCACACGAGCACTTGATGAATGAGTGGGTTAAAGACTTACTTCCTAAAAAGCCACTTTTTGGTCTTCTCTTTCTTAAATCTGCCTCTTCTCTTTTTGCTTTTCACTTTCATGCTATCATCAGGCATAGAATCATAGAATCATAGAATGGTAAGGTTGGAAGGGACCTCAAGGATCACCTAGTTCCAACCCCCTGCCATAGGCAGGGACACCTCCCACTAGTACAGGTTACTCAAGGCATCAACTCCTACAACTTCACTCAAGTTCCCTCAAATAAAAAGCTGCTCATTTATTTAGGACTTAGCTTTCTATGAGACTGTTCACCATTGCCTGCTATTATACATCCAGTTATACCCAAGTCTGTAACTGAAGAGTTTTATTTTTTTTTGACAGACTCTATCACACACTTTTTATGTACAATATAAAAAGCTACTTGGCTTAATTTATGTCTAAGCAGTACCCTAAGACTAATAGTCATCAGTTTCAAAGGTGGATCTTCCTCACAGCATGCTGCTGTCATGAGAAAAGAAAAAAGTAAAGAAAAGAAAAAAGAAAAGAAAAAAGAAAAGAAAAGAGAAAAAAAGAAAAAAGAAAAGAAAAGAAATGAAAAGAGAAAAAAGAAAAGAAGAAAAGAGAAAAAAGAAGAAAAAAGAAAAGAAAATAAAAGAAGAAAAGAAGAAAAAAGAAGAAAATAGAAAAAAGAAAAATAGAAAGGAAAAAAGAAAAGAAAAGGAAAAAAAAGAAAAAAGAAAATAAGAAAAGAAAATAGAAAAAAGAAAAAATAGAAAGGAAAAAAAAGTAAAAAGAAAAGAAAAGCAAAGAAAAGAAAAGAAAAGCAAAGCAAAGCAAAGAAAAGAAAAGAAAAGAAAAGAAAAGAAAAGAAAAGAAAAGAAAAGAAAAGAAAAGAAAAGAAAAGAAAAGAAAAGAAAAGAAAAGAAAAGAAAAAGAAAAAAGAAAAGAAAAGGAAAAAGAAAAGAAAAGGAAAGGGGAAAGGAGAAAGGGAAGAGAAAGAGGAAAGGGAAAGGGAATGGAAGCGATTCCACCTCATGTTTAATGAAACTTCCTACGGTTCAGCTTCCACCCATTGCCCCTTGTGCTGTCACTGGGCATCACCCAGCAGAGCCTGGCTCCAGCCTCCTGGCACTCACACTTTACATCTTTATAATCATTGACCAGGTCACCTCTCAGTGTCTTCACAGCAGCACAGTCCCAGCTCCCTCAGGCTCTCCTGCTAACAGAGCTGTTCCATTCCCTTCAGCATCCTTGTGGCTCTGTGCTGGAGACTCTCAAGCAGTTCCATGTCTCTCTTGAACTGGGACCTTCATAAATGAGAATTTGTGATCAAATCTGCTACTTGAAATATCTGTCTGGGTGATGGATGAGTCTGATGGCTGGAGTGTGTCATAAAGCCACACTTCAGTAGCAGTGTGGGCAGCAGGGCAAGGGAGGGGATTGTGCCCCTTTGCTCTGCTCTCCTCAGACCCCACCTGCAGTCCTGTGTGCAGTTCTGAGGCCCCAGCACAGAAGGACATGGAAGTGTTGGAGTGGGTCCAGAGGAGGCCACCAAGATGCTCAGAGGGCTGCAGCAGCTCTGCTGTGAGGACAGGCTGAGAGAGTTGGGGCTCTGCAGCCTGCAGAAGAGAAGGCTTCCAGGAGACCTTAGAGTAGCCCTCCAGTAGCTGAAGAGGGTCTACATGAAGGCTGGGGAGGGACTATTGACAAGGTCTTGCAATGACAGGACAAGGGACAATGGGTTTGAAGTGGCAGAGGGGAGATTTAGACTGGATGTTAGAAGGAAGTTGTTTGGAGTGAGGGTGGTGAGACACTGGCACAGGTTGCCCAGGGAGGTTGTGGCTGCTCCCTCCCTGGAGGTGTTCAAGGCCAGGTTGGACGAGGCCTTGAGTGACCTGTACTAGTGGGAGGTGTCCCTGCCTATGGCAGGGGGTTGGAACTAGATGATCCTTGAGGTCCCTTCCAACCTTACCATTCTATGATTCTATGATAAGTCTTCTCTTCACCAGACCAAAGAGCCCCAGGTTCCTCAGCCTCACCTCACAGGGCAGTGCTCCAGCCCTTTCACCACCTTTGTAGCACCTTCTACCTGCTGGAAAAAGCAGCGGTGAGCAAGGCACAGAATGATGCCTGCCTAGTGCTGGACATCAGACTGGGTGTTTAAAGTAGCTTCTTAAAATCACTTTTAGCTTCTCTGATTCACTGGATGCACATGGTAGGGGAGAGGGGTTTGGCACACATAGAGAACTGAGTGTGGGATGATTTGCTACACTCAGGAAGCCAGCATTCAGCTTCGGATACAGCAGCCTCTGCGTTGTCCCTCCGGTGCTGCAGGCAACTGGGTAATTTAATACACCCAAGAGGAGGAAAAAGTCTATTAAAATCAAGGAAAGACTTCTAAGTGAGTTAGAGAGCCACTGCTGTCGAGGAAGGCTGCAGTCACCAGATGCCAAGGACAGACAGTGAAGTTCATTAAAGACCTCTCGGCAAACATTTCTCCTGTCCATCCCTCTAGAGCGCTCCTCCTGCCTCCATCTACACTGTCTCTGTCTCTGGTTTCTCTGAGGTATTTCAGAGATGAGCAGTTCTCAGGACATGGTATTGCCTGCCTGCTCTGCCCAAGGTATCAGCACCCTCAAAAGCATTGAATAATGCTGGGGCAGAGGTCGTTTAGAAGAGCTGGATCTTCTGTAGCCTGCTGCTGCTTCACAAGCAGCAGAGGCAGCAGCAGTGGCGGCAGCAGCAGCAGCAGCAGCAGCAGCAGTGGCAGCAGCAGCAGTGGCAGCAGCAGCGGCAGCAGCAGCGGTGGCAGCAGCAGTGGCAGCAGCAGCAGCAGCAGCAGTGGCAGCAGCAGCAGCAGCAGCAGTGGCAGCAGCAGCAGTGGCAGCAGCAGCCAAGTTCAGTCTGTTAGCATTTTTTCTGAGAAAGCAGCACTGAAACTGGGCTGCATCAGGGAAAGACATGTTCATTCTTCCTGTAGTCTCCATCCATTAAGACAGCCCCCTCTGGGCCAAGCTTCCAAATATAACACACACGCATCTGTTGAGGAACTGCTGGATGGGATCCTGCCTTTTGCACACAGTTGTTTATTTGTCATCAGTCCTCACTGCTAGAGAAGGTCAGGCTGCCTCCTTTCTCCTCTCTGATCTTTTGCATTGAGCCCCATGCAAAAAGCATCCTTCTACTTGCCTTTAGTCTCAGGGTGGCTGAAGTTCCCCACAGAAACATACATTCTGTTCTATGGAATGATCACCCACGGCACAGGTTGAGCTGTGACAGGAGCAAGAGGATTTAAACATGACTGAGAGCTGTCTGTAAGGCAGAGCCTTCAAACTGCCCAATATTCTGGGTTTTAGGGGGGGTTGCTTGGGTTTGGTTTGGTTCCTGTGGGGTTTTGTTTTGTTGCTGTGTTTTGTGTTGTGTTTTGTGTTGTTGTTGTTCTGTTGTTGTGTTTTGTGTTCTGTTGTTGTGTTTTGTGTTGTTTTGTTGCTGTGTTTTGTGTTGTTGTTGTGTTTTGTGTTGTTGTTGTTCTGTTGTTGTGTTTTGTGTTGTTTTGTTGCTGTGTTTTGTGTTGTTTTGTTTTGTTGTTGTGTTTTCTGTTGTGTTGTTCTGTTGTGTTTTGTCTTGTTTTGTTGCTGTGTTTTGTGTTGTTGTTGTTCTGTTGTTGTGTTTTGTGTTGTTTTGTTGCTGTGTTTTGTGTTGTTTTTTGTTGTGTTTTCTGTTATGCTGTTTTGTTGTGTCTTGTGTTGTTGTGTTTTCTGTTATGTTGGTTTGTTGTTGTGCTTTGTGTTGTTTTGTTGTGTTTTCTGTTGTGTTGTTTTGTTTTTACCTTGATTTATTTTGTTGTGTTCTGTGTTGTTTTGTTGCTGTGTTTTGTGTTGTGTTGTGTTTTGTGTTGTGTTGTGTTTTCTGTTACGTTGTTTTGGTGTGTTTTGTGTCGTTCTGTTGTTGTGTTTTGTGTTGTTTTGTTGCTGTGTTTTGTGTTGTGTTGTTTTGTTGTGTTTTCTGTTGTTTTGCTGTGTTTTCTGTTGTGTTGTTTTGGTTTTATGTTGATTTCTTTTGTTGTTGTGTTTTGTGTTGTTTTGTTGCTGTGTTTTGTGTTGTTTTGTTTTGTTGTTGTGTTTTCTGTTGTGTTGTTCTGTTGTGTTTTGTCTTGTTTTGTTGCTGTGTTTTGTGTTGTTGTTGTTCTGTTGTTGTGTTTTGTGTTGTTTTGTTGCTGTGTTTTGTGTTGTTTTTTGTTGTGTTTTCTGTTATGCTGTTTTGTTGTGTCTTGTGTTGTTGTGTTTTCTGTTATGTTGGTTTGTTGTTGTGCTTTGTGTTGTTTTGTTGTGTTTTCTGTTGTGTTGTTTTGTTTTTACCTTGATTTATTTTGTTGTGTTCTGTGTTGTTTTGTTGCTGTGTTTTGTGTTGTGTTGTGTTTTGTGTTGTGTTGTGTTTTCTGTTACGTTGTTTTGGTGTGTTTTGTGTCGTTCTGTTGTTGTGTTTTGTGTTGTTTTGTTGCTGTGTTTTGTGTTGTGTTGTTTTGTTGTGTTTTCTGTTGTTTTGCTGTGTTTTCTGTTGTGTTGTTTTGGTTTTATGTTGATTTCTTTTGTTGTTGTGTTTTGTGTTGTTTTGTTGCTGTGTTATGTGTTGTGGTTTTGTTGTTGTGTTTTGTGTAGTTTTGTTGTTGTGCTTTGTGTTGTATTGTTTTGTTGTTGTGTTTTGTGTTGTGCTATTTTGTTGCTGTGTTTTGTGTTGTGCTGTTTTGTTGCTGTGTTTTGTGTTGTGCTGTTTTGTTGCTGTGTTTCGTGTTGCTTTCTTTTGTTGTGTTTTGTCTTGTGTTGTTTTGTTGCTGTGTTTTGTGTTGTGTTGTTTTGTTGTTTTGCGTTGATGTGTTTTGTTGCTGTGTTTTGTGTTGTGGTTTTGTTGTTGTGTTTTGTGTAGTTTTGTTGTGTTTTGTGTTGTGGTGTTTTGTTGCTGTGTTTTGTGTTGTGTTGTTTTGTTGTTTTGTGTTGTCTTGTTTTGTTGTGTTTTGTGTTGTTTTTTGTTTTGTTGCTGTGTTGTGTTTTGTGTTGTTTTGTTTTGTGTTGTTTTGTTTCATTGCTGTGTTTCATGTTGTTTTGGTGTGTTTTGTGTTGTTTTGTTTTGTTGCTGTGATTTGTGGTGTTTTGTTGTGTTACTGTGTTTTGTGTTGTTTTTTGCTTTGTCGCTGTGTTTTGTGTTGTTTTGTTGTGTTTTGTGGTGTTTTGTTGTGTTGTTTTGTGTTGTTGTGTTTTGTGTTGTTCTGTTTTGTTGTTTTGTGTTGTTTCATTGCTGTGTTTTGCGTTGTTTTTTGTTGTGTTTCGCGTCGTTCTGTTTCATTGTTGTGTGTTGTTTTGTTTTGTTGTGTTGTGCGTTGTTCTGTTTCGTTGTGTGTTTTGTTGTGTTGTGCTGTGTGTTGTTTTGTTTTGTTGTGTTTTGCGTTGTTCTGTTTCGTTGTTGTGTGTTGTTTTTGTTGTGTTGTGTGCTGTTTTGTTTTGTTGTGTTTCGCGTCGTTCTGTTTCATTGTTGTGTGTTGTTTTGTTTTGTTGTGTTTTGCGTTGTTCTGTTTTGTTGTTGTGTGTTGTTTTGTTGTGTTGTTGTGCTTTGCGTTGTTTTGTTGTTGTTGTTGGTTGGTTGGGTTTCTCCCCCCAGATTTTTGCACCATAGACAGTGTTGGGCATGAGGAGACAAACTGTGGGTGTAGGTGAACAGGCAAGGGAGTGGAGACAGAGACATTTGCCACCTGTCAGATGTTGCAGGAGAAGAATATGGCAAATTGCAGGTTTCTTATAACCTCACAACTCTGCAGCTGCTGCCAGGCCCTGAGCTCATGCCAGAGTTGAGAAACAGGCTGCATGCAAACTTTCACTCTGAGCATCTCACTGCCTCACTGCAGCAACACTGTTTCAAATAGCACTAAAATACCTCTCTTACTCCACACCACACATAACTATGCACTAATCCATCCCTCTGACACTGAAGTTATAACGAATGATCCTCCTCATACCAAAAAACATTTTCCCTGCATTCCACTCCATCACAAGTAGGTTCTTCTATGCTAAATTTATGCAAACAAATGCTACTCTGGCAAATTCTTCTGTCAGCATTTTTTTGTGACAATGGATACATGCATAATGCAAGGAATCAATCTTGCTGATGAAACAGGCAAGTATTTCTGAGGAAATTAGAAGGATTTAGGAAAAATGATTGGAATGGTCTCTGGTCTGGAATGATTGTCAGTATCTTCATAATACTATTCATTGGTTCCTTCACTGGTAATAGTTACTGCAAATGAAGGCAAAGAAAATGCAGTTAAGGAGAAGTAGACAACTCTCTCAAGGATCATGCTCTGCAAACCACCCCTCAGAGGCTGTTTGCCATCTACACCACACCAAAGTACACAAGGCTGACAGGGCTGTGAGCTTGTGTAATGCACAACCCTCAGCAGCCAAGCCTCCCTCTTTGGAAACATTCCAAGGCCCTGACTCACCATTACACACATCTGTGGCACATTAAGAGCCATGCATTTGTTAGCTTTGAGAATAACATCTCCTATCTCACTAAATAAAATCACATTACTGTTTCAACAGGCATCACTGCAAGGGTTTGAGATTCATGGCAGTGGAGCTCCTCAGTCCTGTGCTCTGCAAGAATATCACAGTACCACAGTATCACAGTCTCACAGTATCACAAAGGTTGGGAGAGACCTCAAAGCTCATCAAGTCCAACCCATCACCACAGACCTCAAGACCAGACCATGGCACCAAGTGCCACGTCCAAACCCTCCTTGAACATCTCCAGGCCACCTCCCTGGGCAGCCCATTCCAGTAGTCAATGACTTCTCTCAGGCAAGAACTTTCTCCTCACCTCCAGCCTAAACTTCCCCTGGCACAGTTTGAGACTGTGTCCTCTTGTTCTGGTGCTGCTTGCCTGAGAGAAGAAAGCAACCTCCTCCTGGCTACAACCACCCTTCAGGTAGCTGGAGACAGCAAGAAGGTCTCCCCTGAGCCTTCTCTTCTCCAGGCTAACCAATCCCAGCTCCCTCAGCCTCTCTCCATAGGGCTGTGCTCCAGGCCTCTCCCCAGCCTCGTTGCCCTTCTCTGGACACGTTCAAGTACCTCAATATCCTTCTTCAGTTGAGGGGCCCAGAACTGGACACAGCACTCAAGGTGGGGTCTGAGGAGAGCAGAGCAAAGGGGGATATTCTACACTTAATAATCATGGTTGCAGCACCATACAGAAATCAGCAACACCCACAAAGATGGACACAAATCTATTTTCAACCCACCAGGATAAACAAAAAGATCTACTGAGAACACAGATAGAAGGATTTTGCTATTAGCCTGCCTGGGATAGCAGGGAGATAATGAGCTGTCACAGCAAGTAACAGCTCAGCACCAGTGATGGGGCTCTGAAGGGTCACAGCTACTGAATAATAATGTTTACTTCAGCATTTCTGTCAAGATCAGCTTGATGCCTCAGGCAGTTTGGGGAAGAACCACTTAGTCAACATGCAAAATCCAAATTCAACTGGAGGAAACTAATTAAACTGAGAGTAGAGAAGCCTTCCAAGATATGAAATGATGTCTGAAAAGACACCAAAGTACAACTGACCCGGCTGGGTTTTGGATACTTTTCTACCCCTCTGATCTCAAAACACTGGGTGAGTTTAGGCCATTCAAGAAGCATGTTTTGTAGTTAATCTCTTGCAATAATAAAGCCATCACTGGAGAAGGACATCAGCAGCAATATTTTGCAGACAATCCTTTCATGTCACTTCTCTGACATAATGACGCTACACTTCTAGTGACCAGAAGATATCATTGGGAAGGATGAAATGTCACTTTCAAGATGTCTTCATAACCAGCACAGGAAGGACATGGAAGTGTTGGAGCAGGTCCAGAGGAGGCCACGAGGATGCTGAGAGGGCTGCAGCAGCTCTGCTATGAGGACAGGCTGAGAGAACTGGGGCTGTGCAGCCTGGAGAAGAGAAGGCTTCCAGGAGACCTTAGAGTAGCCTTCCAGGATCTGAAGGGGGCTACAGGAAGGCTGTGGAGGGACTATTGACAAGGTCTTGTAATGCCAGGACAAGGGGCAATGGGTTTGAAGTGGCAGAGGGCAAGCTGAAACTGGATGTTAGGAGGAAGTTGTTTGCAGTGAGGGTGGTGAGACACTGGCACAGGTTGCCCATGGAGGTTGTGGCTGCTCCCTCCCTGGAGGTGTTAAAGGCCAGGTTGGATGAGGCCTTGAGTGACCTGTACTAGTGGGAGGTGTCCCTGCCTATGGCAGGGGCTTGGAACTAGGTGATCCTTGAGGTCCCTTCCAACCTTACCGTTCTGTGATTCTAAGATTCTGCAATATTAATTAGACACTCACAAGCAATATAAAACTTAAGCATCTTGATCAGCAGAAATGGGATTTACTCACTCCAAAATACACTGGGTAAGAAGTCAGTTGTGTTCAACCTCTACTACACTCTGTTCTTCCCCAAGGTTTTCATCTTTTACAGGAAATGCACACTGGGTGATTTGACAGAAAGGGGTCAGCCAAATCCAAGCAGCTAGATAAAGGCATGGATGGTCCTGAGGACATCACCCTGACTGTGCAGGTAGGAACCCCCTCCACGTCACAGTCAGGATGCATGCAGTTACCTACCAGGGTGCACTGCTGCAAAGCCCTGGAAAACAGGATGTGTTTTGCCTTTGTCAGCCAACGGCAGCAAATGCTGCAGAAGCACATGCAAAGGACAAAAGGTGATGAAGGGAATGGAACATCTCTCTTACAAGGAGAGCCTGAGGGAGCTGGGGCTCTTTAGCTTGGAGGAAGCTGAGGTGACCTCAGTAATGGTCATCAATATGTAAAGGGTGAGGCCACATAGAATCATAGAATGGTAAGGTTGGAAGGGACCTCAAGGATCATCCAGTTCCAACCTGCTGCCATAGGCAGGGACACCTCCCACTAGTACAGGTCACTCAAGGCCTCATCCAGCCTGGCCTTGAACACCTCCAGGGAGGTTGTGGAGCACAGAATCACCCAACGTGATCTTTGATCAAAGATCACATTGGGTGATTCTGTGCTCCACAACTTCCCTGGGCAACCTGTGCCAGTGTCTCACCACTCTCACTGTAAAAAACCTACCTCCTAACATCCAGTTTCAATCTCCCCTCTCCCACTTCAAACCCATTGCCCCTCATCCTGTCATTGCAAGCCCTTGTCAATAGTCCCTCCCCAGCCTTCCTGTAGCCCCCTTCAGATACTGGAAGGTTACTCTAAAGTCTCCTGGCAGCCTTCTCTTCCCAGGCTGAAGAGTCTCAACTCTTGTAGCATATCTGGAGTACTGTGTCTAGTTCTGGGCTCCACAGTTCTAGAGGGACACAGAATTGCTTGAGAGAGTTCAGCACAGAGCCACAAAGATGCTGAAGGGAATGGAACAGCTCTGTTAGAAGTCCCTGAGGGAGCTGAGGTTGTGTTGCTGGGAGAAGAGAAGGCTGAGAGTGACCTCATTCACATTTTCAATATGTGCAGGGTGAGTGCCAGGAGGTTGGAGCCAGGCTCTGCTGGGTGATGCCCGATGACAGCACAAGGGGCAACGGGTGGAAGCTGAGGCATAGGAAGCTTCATTTAAACATGAGGAGGATTTTTTCTCTGTGAGGGTGACAGAACCCTGGAACAGGCTGCCCAGTGGGGCTGTGGAGTCTCCCTCTCTGGAGATACTCCAAACCTGCCTGGATGCATTCCTGTGTGATCTGCTCTGGGTGATCCTGCTCTGGTAGGGGGTAGGACTGGGTGAGCTTTGGAGGTCCCTCCAGCCCCTGACATTCCGTGATGCTAAGAACTCGGGGCAGGCAGGCAGCGTCTCCTCCTCGGGCGGTCCCGCAGCCGGCCGGGCTGCCACCAGGTGTCACCAACCTCTTGGATAACGCAGATCGCACACGGAAAATACTCCTTTTTATCAGTGATTTTATTACCCGAGGGGGCGATTTTCACTGACTCTGTCAATAAAATCTGAAAATGCGGGCACTTTCCCCTCCAAAGCCGGGCGGTGTTTGTCTTTGCTCTTGTCCAAAAGCGAAATTTGAGTGCGGCTGCCTCTGGACAGCTGTCTGAGGGTGGCCTGCCCTCCTTTCCCACCTTAACAGGGAAGGGAAAACCAACCCAAACGTTGCATTTAATCCTCATTCCCTTGAAATATGTGGAGCTTGGGGCTGTCAAGTGCTACTTGTGGAAAAGACAGACTGAAGCCTGCATTCTGAAGATGCTTGGAGGACTGCAGCAGCTCTGCTGTAAGGAGAGGCTATAAGATTTGGGGTTTTGCAACCTGGAGAAGAGAAGGCTTCCAGGAGACCTTAGAGTAGCCTTTCAGGAACTGAAGGGGGCTACAGGAAGGCTGGGGAGGGACTATTGACAAAGGCTTGCAACGACAGGACAAGGGGCAATGGGTTTGAACTGGCAGAGGGGAGATTTAGACTGGATGTTAGGAGGAAGTTGTTTGCAGTGAGGGTGGTGAGACACTGGCACAGGTTGCCCAGGGAGGTTGTGGAGCACAGAATCACCCAATGTGACCTTTGAGGTGTTCAAGGCCAGGTTGGAGGAGGCCTTGAGTGACCTGTGCTAGTGGGAGGTGTCCCTGCCTATGGCAGGGGTTTGGAACTAGATGGTCCTTGAGGTCCCTTCCAACTTTACTATTCTATGATTCTATGATTCTAACCTTGTGAGGATATCCAGCGTGGCAGCCTTTACTTTATTATCAAAACCTAACACACAGAGCAGTTATGCTCCAGAATTCCAAAGGGGAAATAGATTGGGTCAATTCCACAACTCCAGCTAAGGGTCAGTTAGCCCCGAGATGTGTACAGTAAGCAGCCCTGAGGAAAAGGCCCTGGAGGTGTGGGGTGATGAAAAGCTCCAGATGAGGCTGCAGTGTGAGTGCAGCCCAGACAGCAACTGAGTGCTGGGCTGCAGCAAGAGCAGTGTGGGCAGCAGGGCAAGGGAGGGGATTCTGCCCCTTTGCTCTGCTCTCCTCAGACCCCACCTGGAGTCCTGTGTGCAGTTCTGGAGCCCTCAGCACAGGAAGGACATGGAAGTGTTGGAGTGGGTCCAGAGGAGGCCACGAAGATGCTGAGAGGGCTGCAGCAGCTCTGCTCTGAGGACAGGCTGAGAGAGTTGGGGCAATGCAGCCTGGAGAAGAGAAGGCTTCCAGGAGACCTTAGAGTAACCTTCCAGGATCTGAAGGGGGCTACAGGAAGGCTGGGAAGGGACTATTGGCAAGGTCTTGCAATGCCAGGACAAGGGGCAATGGGTTTGAACTGGCAGAGGGGAGATTGAAACTGGATGTTAGGAAAAAGCTGTTTGCAGTGAGACACTGGCACAGGTTGCTCAGTGAGGTTGTGGAGCACAGAATCACCCAACGTGGTCTTCGATCACGTTGGGTGATTCTGTGCTCCACAACCTCCCTGGAGGTGTTCAAGGCCAGATTGGATGAGGCCTTGAGTGAGCTGTACTAGTGGGAGGTGTCCCTGCCTGTGGCAGGGGCTTTGAACTAGATGATCTTTGAGGTCCCTTCCAACCTTACCATTCTATGATTCTATATAAAACATGAGAGTTAAAGAGTCCCTAGGAAAAGGTAAGTGATAACTGTAAAAAGCAGAGTTACCTCTCCTGGTGTCTGCAGAAACTGGTGCTGAGACAGATTCCCAATGTAATCCCAAACAACACAATGGTGGGAGCAAAGGAAAGAAAAACAGCTCACATGGGAGAAATCAGCTTCCACAAGTCTCATACCTTCATGTAAGTCATGGTAGCTCCACAACTGACACAATGTAAGAACCAGAGAGGATGTACAATTTACTAACACTTCTGCATCAAATACAACACCACCTGAAAAGGGAAAAAAAAACCCCAAACCAACCAAAAACCCCCCAAAAAATCCCAAACCCCAAACAAAAAAATGTTATCCCAAGAGATAAGGTCTCCCAGGACACCTGTGGATACATGGATACAAAAAAGCAGCACCCAGGACAAGCTCTGGGAACTCTGCCACCATCCACAGTGCCTACAGACATTGCCACGCTTTGAAGATGATCAATGAGGAAATATTCTTGCAGCATCCTGACACTGCCTCATCATGTGAAAGGCACTCCCCGAGGGACTCACAACTCTTTTTATTCCAATTTGAGCTGCCACAGACAAAAATGTCTTTAACTGGGAACAGACCTCCCTTACTGGTCAATAAGCCTCAGGTTCTTTGGTTGCAGCAAGCAAACCCTTGCAGAGTGACAAAACCTAACAGTAGCCTTGAGACCTTTAGAATCACATGAAAATGAGAGTTTTCTGCTCTGTTCTTCCTCTCACCCACTCTGATTATCCATCCCAATGCCAGAGCCTTGTCAAATGCCCCAGGATTTACAGCATCCACCTGGCAGGTCTTTGTTTCAGCACATTCTTTTGAGATCATTGCTGTAATGAGCACTGAAGGCACCATCACTTCAGAAACTATCCCTTATGTTCAGGGAAGATATTGTCCTTATCTTCACACAATCAACCAGCTTGGAAAAGATCTCTAAGACCATCGAGTCCAACCCATCACCTTCTAATTAACTAACCCATGGCACCGAGTGCCTCATCCAGCCTCCCCTTAAACACCTCCAGGGATGGGGACTCCACCACCTCCCTGGGCAGCACATTCCAATGCCAATCACTCTCTGAAGATCACTTTCCTAACATCCAGCCTGAACCTGCCTTGGCACAGTTTGAGGTTGTGTCCTCTCGTTCTGTCCTTGGGTGTCTGGCAAAGAGCCCAAACCCACCTGGCTACAACCTCCCTTCAGGTAGCTGCAGACAGCAATGAGCTCTGCCCTGAGCCTCCTCTTCTGCAGGCTGCACACCCCCAGCTCCCTCAGCCTCTCCTCACAGGGCTGTGCTCCAGGCCCCTCCCCAGCCTTGCTGCCCTTCTCTGGACACCTTCAGCACCTCAACATCTTTCTTAAACTGCCATATAAGACAGTAAGCAGATGCTTCATTAGACCATGCAGATGTTGAATTTCAGAGACAAACACAAGATCAGGAATGTTTCACTTTATATGCCATTCATTCCAGGAACACCTGAACTTTGGATGGCCACCAAAGCTCTGCATCAAGCTACAGCTAAGATCTTCAACGTATCACAGCCTCACAGTATCAGAGTATCACCAAGGTTGGAAGAGACCTCAAAGCTCATCAAGTCCAACCCATCACCACAGCCCTCAAGACCAGACCATGGCACCAAGTGCCACGTCCAAACCCACCTTGAACACCTCCAGGGACGCTGACTCCACCACCTCCCTGGGTAGCCCATTCCAGCAGTCAATGAATCTATTCAGGCAACAACTTTCTCCTCACCTCCAGCCTAAACTCCCTGGGCAACCTGTGCCAGTGTCTCACCACCCTCACTGCAAACAACTTCTTCCTAACATCCAGTTTCAATCTCCCCTCTGCCACTTCAAACCCATTGCCCCTTGTCCTGGCATTGCAAGACCTTGTCAATAGTCCCTCCACAGCCTTCCTGTAGGCCCCTTCAGATCCTAGAAGGCTACTCTAAGGTCTCCTGGAAGCCTTCTCTTCTCCAGGATGCAGAGCCCCAACACTCTCAGTCTGTCCTCACAGCTGCAGCCCTCTCAGCATC
>VWZE01012030.1:635-12239 GCA_013396675.1 Eubucco bourcierii | reverse complement strand
ATTGTGCCTACCCAGGTGCAGGACCTTACACTTGGCCTTAATGAATGTCATGAGGTTGGCCTGGGCACAGCTCTGCAGCCTATCCAAGTCCCTCTGGATGGATCCCTGCCCTCTAGCAAGTCGACTGTGCCACACAGCTTGGTGCCATCTGCACACTTGCTGAGGGTGCACTGATTCCTCTGTCCATGGCACTGACAAAGATGTCAAACAGCACTGGTGCCAGCACTGACCCCTGAGGGATGCCACTTGTCACTGGTCTGCTGTGACAAACATAATGCACTACAGAGATGCTCAGTAAGTGAGGCAGAAATGTCCCAGGTTTGGCCCTGTTCCTGCTGCGTATCTTCCTCAGAAGTTCAGGATCAGTTCTTCTGCATAAACAGCACTGAGATATGGCTGAGCATTTTTCTCAGTGAAGGTACTTTCTCCTCTGACAGTGCTTGCCTCAAACAAGCCAACAGAGCTTGTGTTCTGCTTTGATTTTGCATCTCGTTATCCCACTCTTCAAAGTGTGCAGATGTGAGGAGGTTTTTTTACTTTTTGCAGCACTGCTGTATCCAGACTGAGTAGAAAATACTGCCTGACACCAAACAACTGCCCAAATGCAATATCCTTTTATCCCTTAATCTACTAGTTATTAGTCTACAAGCCATTCCAGAGAACCTCCTGTATTGATTTTTTCTTTTCTTGCTGTATGATGAAATCCAGTTTTGTTACCAGCATAAGTAGGGGATGGAGGAAACAGGGGGGAAAAGGAATGACTCAGGAATCCTGGATTAGATTCCCAGTTCAGAGACCCATTTCATGCAGAAGTAAACACCAGCACTCCCAGCCCCTTGAGTTTCCATGCATCAAACTGAGAGGGTGACTGCTTCTCAGCTTCTAAAAGCAGGGAGGATGTCTGGCAGCTCTAAAGCCATGTTTCAAAGGGTGAGGTGAAAACCTAACACACACTTGGTGGGTGAAAAGCTCAACCTGAGTCTGCAGTGTGAGTGCAGCTCAGACAGCAACTGTGTGCTGGGCTGTAGCAAGGGCAGTGTGGGCAGCAGGGCAAGGGAGGGGATTCTGCCTCTTTACTCTGCTCTCCTCAGACCCCACCTGGAGTCCTGTGTGCAGTTCTGGAGCCCAAAAACAAGAAGGACATGGAAGGGTTGGAGTGGATCCAGAGGAGGCCACGAAGATGCTGAGAGGGTTGCAGTAGCTCTGCTGTGAGGACAGGCTGAGAGAGTTGGGGCTCTGCAGCCTGGAGAAGAGAAGGCTTCCAGGAGACCTTAGAGTAGCCTTCCAGGATCTGAAGGGGGCTCCAGGAAGGCTGGGGAGGGACTATTGGTAAGGTCTTGCAATGCTAGGATGAGGAGGAATGGGTTTGAAGTGGCAGAGGGGAGATTGAAAGTGGATGTTAGGAGGAAGTTGTTTGCAGTGAGGGTGGTGAGACACTGGCACAGGTTGCCCAGGGAGGTTGTGGAGCACAGAATCACCCAACGTGATCTTTGACCACGTTGGGTGATTCTGTGCTCCACAACCTCCCTGGAGGTCTTCTGTGCTCCACAACCTCCCTGGAGGTGTTCAAGGCCAGCTTGGATGAGGCCCTGAGCAACCTGTTCTAGTAGGAGGTGTCCCTGCCTATGGCAGGGGGTTGGAACTGGATGATCCTTCCAACCTAAACCATTCTATGATTTTATGATACTGAAGGGGTTTAATTGTTTTTTCTCAATGGCAAGGCACTGCAAGGCAAGAGCTGTGACAATGTACCCTAAATCACACAGGATTACTACATTGTGTCAAACAAACACGTAATTAAGCAGATTGAATATGTTAACAGTTTGGAATCAGATTAGTGTTGTATTAGGCTAATAGAGTTGCTCCTCATTAATCCAGATCAATTGCTCAACTCTTAGTTTATTTAAGATTTGTTTTTAAATTAAAAACCCCATAAATATCATTCTCAGCAGAACATGCACATGCTGTAGGGCCAGATAAATTCATCAAGATACCTAGGCACGTGGCTAAACCAAGTGCAGCTTAACTGGTTCAACTGCACAATGCAGAACTAAACCCTCTAATCCCCTGTGATGAGATTTCTGTGCTCTCTGAACACAGAGGGTGCTGCAAGAGGAGGCTGTCAGGGCAGCAAGGTCAAGGTTCCTCTTCACATGTGCAAATGGCACTGAGCTCCATATGGCTTAACACACCCCAGGACCAGTATGAGAGCACAGCAGCACTTTACACACAGAGCTGACAGAGGGAATGCTGCTATTGGAGATAGAAATGCAGGCAAGCAAAGCACAGATACATATAAAACCTGCTACCTGGCTTCCCACACTAGCCAAGCTTTCAAAGTGGGTCTTTAGGGATGTGATGGTTTGGGAGTTCCCTGCCCCCCACACTTTGAAAAAATGGCCCAGACTAGAACTCAGCCAGCTGGAAGGTAAGGACTGAAGCTCTATTTACAGCTCAGCACAATGTACAAGCAGAGATATACACTATAGACAGGAATAGTTACAGACATAGACAAGTTAAAGGTGATACAGAAACACAACTCCCCTCCCAGAAATCACAGACCCCAGGAGGGGCTCCCCAACCACCCTTCCACCTTCTCCCCACCCCTGTACCTTACCCCAAGGTTTGCCTTATGTACAAGGTGAATTAGGAGGATCAGCCAGGGGGGTTAGAAGAAAAGTGGTTAGTGAAAATTAATCGGCAGAGGAGCCAGAGCCAGAAGCTGCCAGACCACCCCAGACACTGTGCTGTGTCCCCAGAGAGAGACAGACAGAGAATGCCTTAGCTATGTTTTGGTTATTTTACCCAAACAATTTTTAGCAAGTCTATGAGTAAAATAGACATCCCCATGTTTTCCTTTCACAGCCTATAGTGCAATTTTCTCTATTAAAATATTCCAATTAGCCTCAAACCAGCACAAGGGATCAAATACATCATGAGAACAATGCTGGGATGTCTGCATATGTTCCTCATGAATGATTCCAAATGCAAGGCTGGCACTACAGCAGTCTTTGTGAGCCAGTTCAGAAAGCATCCTTAGTCTCTATCCGCAGGTTACCCCTAAGGATCACTACATGGAAGCACCCAGCTGAAAGGAGTTGTGGGCAAGGATGAGGGGCCCAAGGGCCAGCCTATACTGCTAGTGACATGCACTGCACTGTGATTCACTACTGCCATTGACTGCTGGAATGGGCTGCCCAGGGAGGTGGTGGAGTCAGCATCCCTGGAGGTGTTCAAGGCAGGTTTGGACGTGGCACTTGGTGCCATGGTCTGGTCTTGAGGGCTGTGGTAATGGGTTGGACTTGATGAGCTTTGAGGTCTCTTCCAACCTTGGTGATACTGTGAGACTGTGAGGTTTACTCTAGCCTCTTTTAACCCAGCCTGCTCTCAGTACAGCCAAATACAAACTGCAGCAGAATAATACCACATCCCACTAAGGTTTGGTACAGATTTTAATCTCAGAGGTGAGTCTTCAAATCTAGACTCCTATAGTCATGAACTCTTCACCTAATTTATATATATATGTGCATGTGTGTAAATATCTATGTATCTATCTATCTACTCTATCTATCCATCTCTCCATCCATCTCTACATCCATCTCTCTATCCATCCATTTATCATCTCTCTATCCATCCATCCATCTATCCATCTTTCCATCCATCCATCTCTCTATCCATCTCTCTATCCATCCATCTATCCATCCATCCATCCATCTCTCTATCCATCTCTCCATCTCTCCATCCATCTGTCTCTCTATCCATCCATCTACCCATCTCTCTATCCATCCATCTATCCATCTCTCTATCCATCCATCTATCTATCTAACTATCTCTATCCATCTATCCATCTCTATCCATCTATCTGTCTATCATCTATCTATCTATCTATCCATCCATCTATCCATCTATCTATCCATCTATCCATCTCCCTATACATCCATCTAGCTATCTATCTATCCATCTATCCATCCACCTCTATATCAATCTCTCTATTCATCTATCCAGCCATCTCTCTATCCATATATCTATCTATCTATCTATCCATCCATTCATCCATCTATGCATCCATCTATCTATCCATCCATCTATCCATCTATCTCTCTATCCATCCACCCATCTCTCTATCCATCTATCCATCTATCGCTCTCTATTCATCTATCATGTATCTATCTATCCATCCATCCATCTATCTATCCATCCATCTATCCATCTCTCTATCCATCTCTCCATCTATCCATCCATCTCTCTATCCATCTATCCATCTATCACTCTCTATTCATCTATCATGTATCTATCTATCCATCCATCCATCTATCTCTATCTATCTATCTATCTATCTGTCTATCTATCTATCTCTATCTACCTCTATCTATCCATCCATCCATCTATCTCTATCTATCCATCTATCTATCTATCTATCTGTCTATATCTCTATCTACCTCTATCTATCTATCCATCTCTATCTCTCTATCTATCCATCCATTCATCTATCCATCTATCCATTTATCTATCTATCTATCCATCCATCCATCTATCCATCCATCTATCTATTCATCCATCCATCTATCTCTTCCTTACATATACCTATTCTCTAAAACCTACCTGTAGACATATTCAGTATTGCAGCAGAGCAATGGTAAGATCTTACTACTTTAGCTGATATGGCTAAGGCAAAAGCTGACATAGAATCATGGAATTGTTTTGGTTGAAAAAGACCTCCAAGATCAACCAGCCTAAGACCACTATGTCCATTAAACTGTCTCCTGAAGTGCCATGTCCACACATTTCTTGAATGCCTCTGGACACGCTGACTCCACCACCTCCCTGGGCAGCCTGTTCCAACGCCAGACAACTCTTTCAGTAAATAATTTTTTTCTTAATATTCAATGTAAACTTTCCCTGACACAATTTCAGGCCATTTCCTCTCAGTCTACCACCTAGAATTATAGAATCATAGAATTGTCCCTCATCCTGGCATTGCAAGACCTTGGCAATAGTCCCTCCACAGCCTTCCTGGAGCCCCCTTCAGATCCTGGAAGGCTACTCTAAGGTCTCCTGGAAGCCTTCTCTTCTCCAGGCTGAAGAGCCCCAACTCTCTCAGCCTGTCCTCATAGCAGAGCTGCTGCAGCCCTCTCAGCATCCTCGTGGCCTCCTCTGGACGTGCTCCAACACTTCCATNGCCTTGATAATACAGAAATCCATTCTTACACTCCCAGACAAAGAACGCCCAGAAGGGACCAATGCCAACCTCTCACTCTCAAGAGAGAGAACAAACAGCAAAGCTCCTGTGTTACTGAGTCAGTCAAGGCCTTACCAAGTCAGTCAGAGTTAGTGGAAGAGATCAAAGGGAGAAGCAAAGGAATAGCAACCAGATCAAGTGACCAAGAGCAAAGAAGAATGAAGTGTTTATACTTTGGCTTTTTATACCTCTTAGCAAACCAATGAATGATAGAGACTTCATCATTATTAACTTAGGGTGGAAGGGTGGTTGTAGCCAGGAGGAGGTTGCTTTCTTCTCTCAGGCAAGCAGCAGCAGAACAACAGGACACAGTCTCAAGCTGTGCCAGGGGAAGTTTAGGCTGGAGGTGAGGAGAAAGTTGAGGAGAAAGCCTGAGAGAGTCATTGGCTGCTGGAATGGGCTGCCCAGGGAGGTGGTGGAGTCAGCGTCCCTGGAGGTGTTCAAGGCAGGTTAGGCCGTGGCACTTGGTGCCATGGTCTGGTCTTGAGGGCTGTGGTGATGGGTTGGACTTGATGAGCTTTGAGTTCTCCAAATGAAGAGCTGTTGTTGAAAAATTCTGTGTTCCAAAATTTTAAGAGGCATAAAAAAGAAAAGCATAACAAATCAAAAATACTTCAGCTGACCAGATCTGAGTTTTTGGGGATGTTGGTGTCTTTTTTTTTTTTTTTTTCTCTTCAGGCAAACAGACTTTCAAGATTTCAACATTTCTTCCTGGCTCAAAACAGACAAAATTTTGGCAGCCTTGCCTTTTTTTTTTTTTTTTTCCCCAGTGAGACGTGAGGGCTGTTTCATACAAGGCTTTGCCAAGTGTCATTGAGAAAGAAATCACTCTCATGTGTAGGGAGTGGGCAAGTTTTCCTCTTCCAATGCCCTGCAGGGTGCTGACCACAGAAGGAAATGCCCAGCAGTAGCAAGCAAAGTCACCCTCTGCACCATGCTGTCCCAAAGGCATTGCAGCCACCTTCCTCTCCTGGCTCTCACAGAGCTGGAAGCAACTGGGAGGGTCACCAAGTCTCCTTGTCATCACTCTCTTAGTTTCCTACCAGGTTTACCCCTACCAAGCCTCCCCCTCCCAAAGGGTGCAGTGTTCCTCTGAGCTACAATGTGTCCACAGACACCCCAAGTTGGTTCATTAGCTCTAACAGCTGTTCTCCGTTTCATGTGTTCAAAGTTATTTTTAAGTGTGCCCATTACAACCAGAAAAATCAAGCCAAGCCCTCTTTTGTCTCCCTCTTGCACAGCAGTCTCTGTTTTTTCATCACTCCAGCACTTTCCCACACCTTCTCCTGCTAATCAGAACACGATTTCAAATCAAACACCAGAGAGGAAAGCTCTCCTTGGCCACTTCTTTTGCTCTTTTTGTGAGGTTTGCCCCAACCATCCATGTTTATATTCCACAAATAGTGCCTAACCTCCACAAACACAGAGTATTTCAGCCTTTTTGGTGCAATGGCTTAACAGATTTATCTCCATAATTCAACAAGGCCAAGTGCCAGGTTCTGCACTTGGGTTACAAGAGCTATGCAATGCTCCAGCCATGGGGAGAGTGGCTGGAAAGCTGCCCAGAAGAGAAAGACCTCAGGGTGGTGAACAACAGCCAGCAGTGTGCTCAGGTGGCCAAGAAGGCCAACAGCATCCTGGCCTGTGTCAACACCACCACGAGGAGGTGCAGGGGAGTGATCACCCTCCTGCACTCAGCACTGGAACCCCCACATCCTGAGTACCGTGTTCAGTTTTGGGGCCATTGCTACAAGATGGACACTGAGATGCTGGAAGAGCTCCAGAGAAGGGCAACAAAACTGGTAAGGGTCTGGAGAACAGGGCTGGGGAGGAGCAGCTGAGAGAAATGGTGTTGCTTAGCCTGGAGAAAAGGAGGCTGAGGGGAGACTTTCTTGCTCTTTACAATTGAAAGGTTGTGGTAACAACCATGAAAGGTTGTGGTAGCAACCCTTAAAGGTGGTGGTAGCAACGCCGAAAGGTGGTGGTAGCAAGGTAGGGGTCAGTCTTTTCTCCCTATTAACAAGTGATAGAATGAGATGAAATGGCCTCAAATTCTGCCAGGGACAGTTTAGATTGGAATTAGAAGAAACTACTGTGTGTAGTTCTGGAGCACCCAGCACAGGAAGGACATGGAAGTGTTGGAGCAGGTCCAGAGGAGGCCACAAAGATGCTGAGAGGGCTGCAGCAGCTCTGCTGTGAGGACAGGCTGAGAGAGTTGGGGCTCTGCAGCCTGGAGAAGAGAAGGCTTCCAGGAGACCTTAGAGTAGCCTTCCAGCTTCTGAAGGGGGCTACAGGAAGGCTGGGGAGGGACTATTGACAAGGGCTTGCAATGACAGGACAAGGGGCAATGGGTTTGAAGTGGCAGAGGGGAGATTGAAACTGGATGTTAGGAGGAAGTTGTTTGCAGTGAGGGTGGTGAGACACTGGCACAGGTTGCCCAGGGAGGTTGGTGCTGCTCCCTCCCTGGAGGTGTTCAAGGCCAGGTTGGAGGAGGCCTTGAGTAACCTGTGCTAGTGGGAGGTGTCCCTGCCTATGGCAGGGGTTTGGAACTAGATGATCCTTGAGGTCCCTTCCAACCTCACCATTCTGTGATTCTATGAAGACATTCCCTCTTCACATTTCTAAATTATTTGTTGTTATTATTGTTTTTTTTTTTCTTCCCCTCCTAAAGATATGCCAGAGTATTATTTTCCAAATTACTGGCTTCTATTCTTAGTTACCTGCAATTTCCATCTCCCATGAAAGTTGGGGCAGTCACATGGAGCTGAAGGCTGGAAGCGTGTGGGAATGCTCAGCCATGAAACACAGCCTTCAGGGCTGTGGGACTCCTTTAAAATTACACCACCAGAGCTGCTGCCCATAGCAGTGGGGTTGAGATCACAGGCTCACAGGATGTCAGGGGTTGGAAGGGACCCAAAGAGATCATCCAATCCAACCCCCTGCTTGAGAAGGACCAGACAATCTAGCTCAGGGTACACAGGAACACATCCAGACAGGCCTTGAAAGGCTCCAGAGAAGGAGACTCCACAACCTCTCTGGGCAGCCTGTGCCAGTGCTCTGGGACCCTTCCAGTCAAGAAGTTCCCCCTTGTGTTGAGCTGGAACCTCCTGTGCTGCAGCTTCCATCCATTGCTCCTTGGCCTATCCCAGGCAGCAGTGAGTAGAGCCTGTCCCCTCCCCCCTCCTGACCTCCAGCCCTCAGATAGTTATAGATGTTGATTAAATCCCCTCTCAGTCTTCTCTTCTGCAGACTAAAAAGCCCCAGGTCCCTCAGCCTCTCCTCAGCAGGCAGTGCTCAGTCCCCTCAGCATTCTTGTAGCCCTCTGCTGGACCTTCTCCAGCAGATCCCTGTCCCTCTTAAACTGGGAAGCCCAAAACTGAAGGTAGTAATCAAGATGAGGTCTCACCAGACAGAACATCAGAAAGAAGGGAAGGGAAACTGAGTCATGGAGCAGTGACTTCACAGGGATGACCCAGAGAAGAAGTGGTTGAAGGATTCAGGCCACTGACCTGACCATTGCCTTCCTTCTCCACCATGAGCAGGTTGTGCAATGAATACACGTGGCTATGGCCCCTGCAAAGCACACTGCTTACACAAGTATCATGGCTTGGCACCTGTGAGGAATTTGGCCAGCCCCATTAGAAGATGATGCTCTTTGGCATCATGTTGATGTGCTATCCCATCCTCTATTTTTTAGGGATATCTGTGATTTCATAGCATGCCAAGGTTGAAAGGGACCTCAAAGATCCCTCAATCCCTTATCCACTGAGTGGTCCACCCACCTAGTCTATGTTTTTTCAGCTTGGGAATTTCTAACTCTTTCTGGGCTATAAGCAAAGTGCCACTTTGGCCATGATGGATACAGGTCAAGCAAAAGCAGCAAGCACCTTTCTACTGCAAATATGTTGCCAGTGCTGGTATCACAGTCTCACAGTATCACCAAGGTTGGAAGAGACCTCAAAGCTCATCAAGTCCAACCCCTTACCACAGCCCTCAAGACCAGACCATGGCACCAAGTGCCACGTCCAAACCCACCTTGAACACCTCCAGGGACGCTGACTCCACCACCTCCCTGGGCAGCCCATTCCAGCAGGCAATGACTCTCTCAGGCAACAACTTTCTCCTCACCTCCAGCCTAAACTTCCCCTGGCACAGCTTGAGACTGTGTCCTCTTGTTCTGGTGCTGCTTGCCTGAGAGAAGAAAGCAACCTCCTCCTGGCTACAAGCACCCTTCAGGTAGCTGGAGACAGCAAGAAGGTCTCCCCTGAGCCTCCTCTTCTCCAGGCTAACCAATCCCAGCTCCCTCAGCCTCTCTCCATAGGGCTGTGCTCCAGGCCTCTCCCCAGCCTCGTTGCCCTTCTCTGGACACTCTCAAGCACCTCAATGTCCTTCTTCAATTGAGGGGCCCAGAACTGGACACAGGACTCAAGGTGTGGCCTGAGCAGTGCAGAGTGCAGGGGGAGAATGAGCTCCCTGCTCCTGCTGGCCACACTATTGCTGATGCAGGCCATGGTATGCTCTGGTTTAAGCCACAGAGGGTAGAGAACCAGAGCATTTGGATCCACATCTTCTTCCATCAGGTAGTGATTTTTAAGCACTTAGCAGCAGTTAAAGCAGCACAAGGATCCCACATTCAGTTCTGAACTTCTCCCTAACCTTTGTGGTGGCATTAGCATAAGGCAAGGAGACATATTTTGACTCCCATCTGTGCAAATCCNGGGTGGTGGGGAGGAGGGGAGATGAGAGGGAATCATCACACCTACAATCAAAAGAGCAAGGTTTTGCAACATAGCATGTACTAAAGATGTCTGTCTTAAGTCAAACTAGCAGCCATATTTTATGCAAGATGCATGTAAACAAATCTGGCACACTCATTATGAAGAAAAAAAAATAAAATTGTGTACCTAGCATGTTCATCACATTTCAGATATTCCATTCCTCCCTCCCCACTGAGCTCCATGGAGACAAGTCAATCACAGTTAACCATCTGGTAATCCTTAGCCCAGGCTGTGCAGCTGCTACCTACCATTTTTAATCAGGGCTATGTCTTCCATTCATGCTAAATAGGAGGCATGAACAGCTGCTTGGCCAACACTTTCAAGCAAGCTCGCTGGCTCTCTCTTTAGTATTCCTGGCTTCTCTTCCTTTCAGCTTTACATTTTGCCCATGTTTAACAAGCTTTCAAGTGGGGAAAAAAAAAAAAAAAAGAGAAAAAAAAGAGAGAAAGGAAAGAAAAAAGTAATAGTGAAACAAGAGGAAAATGCTTCTGGTCTTTAAATCTTCAGAGGGTCTGCCTGCTCTGAATGAGTTCCTGGGGGTCACAGCCTGCCTTTACAAAAGGTGAAGATCAGTGTGTCACTGGAAATACATTTATTTTGGCTTTTGGTTTTTTTTTCTGCCTCCAGAGCCCCACAGAGTGGCTCTCCAGTGCACATTTTGGGTAGAGAAGTTTGTTAGAGGTGAGGCAGATTGAACTTGTGAATATAGGTATTCATGTTTAAAATGGGCACAGAAATGTCTCTGTCTTGCAGGGAAGGTTTCCTGCAGGCTTTTGTGTGTCTCAGCAGCCAAGTAGAAGCTTCCCTGCCTCCAGGAGATGCAGGGCAAGGATATGTGCCAAGGGTTTGTTAGCCAAAATTATGACCAAGTCAGGCAATCTCACCTGGTTTGCTTGGATACAGAGGAGTTGCTTCCCTGTGAATCATATCTTAACCCTTTCCAATTGTCCAAAACACTTTGGGTCTATTTTGGTAGGAGGCTGTGATGGTTTGAGAGGTCCCTGTCATCCCCCCCACTTTATAAAAGCACCCAGACAAGACTCAGCCAACATGATATCCTGGTTACCAAACTGGAAAACCATGGACTTGAAAGGTGGAGCACTGCTGGGTAAGGAATTGGCTGGATGGTGGCACCCAGAGGGTGGTGATCAAGGGCACAATGTCCACATGGAGACCAGTGCCAAGTGGTGTCCCTCAGGGGTCAGTGCTGGCACCAGTGCTGTTTGACATCTTTGTCAGTGCCATGGACACAGGAATCAGTGCAGCCTCAGCAAGTGTGCAGATGGCACCAAGCTGTGTGGCACAGGCGACTTGCTAGAGGGCAGGGATCCATCCAGAGGGACCTGCACAGGCTGCAGAGCTGTGCCCAGGCCAACCTCAGGACATTCATTAAGGCCAAGTGTAAGGTCCTGCACCTGGGTAGGCACAATGCCAAGCACAACTCCAGGCTGGGTGGGGAATGGCTGAGAGCAGCCCTGAGGAAAAGGCCCTGGGGGTGTGGGGTGAGGAAAAGCTGAAGATGAGCCTGCAGTGTGAGTGCAGCCCAGACAGCAACTGTGTGCTGGGCTGCAGCAAGAGCAGTGTGGG
>VWZE01012029.1:64796-75244 GCA_013396675.1 Eubucco bourcierii | reverse complement strand
CTTCCTTCCATGGTTACTTCCCATGGCACCCTGCCAAGGAGATCCCTGAAGAGGCTGAAATCTTCTCTTCTGAAGTCCAGAGCTGTGATTTTGCTACACCCCCTCCTTGATGCCCTGAGGATCCCAAACTCTACCATTTCATGGTCACTGCAGCCAAGGCAACCCTTCAGCTTCACTTCACTCACCAGCCCTTCCTTGTTGGTGAGGACTAGGTCCAGCATAGCACCTTTTCTTGTGGGTTCCTCTACCATTTGCAGGAGAAAGTTCATAGAATCATAGAATCAACACATTCCAGGAACCTCTTAGATTGCTGTGCTCTTCTGTGTTGTCCTTCCAACAGATGGCAGGGTGGTTGAAGTCCCCCATGAGGACCAGGGCCTGTGAACGTGAAGCTTCTCCTATTTGTTTGTAGAGGGCCTCATCCACTTCACCTTTCTGATCAGGAGGTTTATAGCAGACTCCTACTATGAAATCATCTTCCTTACCACCAATCACCTCTGCTTTGTTTTCCATTTGTCTTAGCAGAGCCTTTGGGAGGATGTGCTACATGATCTTGCCAGGCACAGAGGTGAGGCTGACTGGTCTGTAGTTCCCAGGCTCATCCTTTTATCTCTTGTTGAAGATGAGCATTATATGTACCCTTTTTGAGTCAGCAGGAACTTCATCAGTCTGCCATGGCCATCCAATACAATGGACAGTGGCTTAGCAGCTTCATCTGCCAGTTCCCTCAGGACCTGTGGGTGGATCTCATCAGTCAGATTCTTTAGGTGCTCACAAACGTGGTCTTCAATTATAGTGCACAGATCTTCTTTCTCCCAGTCCTTACTTTTGCCCTCTGGGACTTGGACATTGTGGTTGGAGCCCTTGCCATTGAACGCTGAGGCAAAGAAGTCATTGAGCACCTCGACCTTGTCCATATCCTTTGTCAGCAGCTCTCCATTTCCCTTCTGTAAGGGTCCCACATTCTCCTTAGTCCTTCTTTTCTCACTAATATACCTGAAGAAATTCTTCTTGCTCCCCTTAATGTCCCTGGCCAGATTCAGTTCCAGCTGTGCTTTAGCTTTCCTGACCTGATCTCTGGCTGCACAGACAATTTCTTTGTATTAGTCCCAGGTTGCCTGTCCTAGCTTCCACTCTCTGTAGGCTTTCTTCTTGCATCTTAAGTGTATCCAGGAGCTCTGTATTCATCCATGCAGGCCTCCTGGCATTCTTAGCTGCCTTCTTCTTTTCTGGGATGCATTGCTCCTCTGCCTGGAGGAGGTGATTCTTGAACATTGAACAACTTTCCTGGGACCCCCTTCTTTATAGGTTTTTTTCCCATGGCACCCTGCCAAGGAGGTCCCTAAGAGGTTGAAATCTTCTCTTCTGAAGTCCAGAGCAGTGTGTTTGCTATGCACCCTCCTTGATGCCCTGAGGATCCTGAACTCTACCATTTCATGGTCACTGCAACCAAGACAACTCTTCAGGTTTACTTCACTCACTAGCTCCTCCTTGTTGGTGAGGACTAGATCCAGCATAGCACCTTTTCTTGTGGGTTCCTCTACCACTTGGAGGAGGAAATTATCACTAGTGTACTCCAGTAACCTCTTAGATTGCTGGTGCTCTGCTGTGTTTTCTTTCCAAAAGATGTCAGGGTGGTTGAAGTCCCCCATGAGGACCAGGGCCTGTGAACGTGAACCTTCTCCTATTTGACTGCTTTGCCTTCCTGACCAGGAAGTCTGTAGCAGACTCCTACTGTGATGTCACCTTCCCATGCCTTCCCTTTAACCTTTACCCATAATCTCTCTGTTTTTTCATGGCACATCCCCAGGTGGAGCTCCATGGACTCTAGTTTGTCACTGATGTAGAGGGCAACATCCCCTCCACTTCTCCCCTGCCTGTCCCTCCCGAAGAGTCTGTAACCATCTATCCCTATGCTCCAATCATGAGCTCCATCTCACCGTGTCTCAGTGATGTCAATGACATCATAACCCTCTAGACTTGCACATGTTTGCAGGTTTTTCTGTTTGTTCCTCATACTCCTTGCATTGGTGTAGAGGCATTTCAGTTGTGCCTCTATGGGAGTTGACCTGCAGACTGATTTTCCCTTACCGTGTTCTTTGGGCACTCTTTTCTCAGACTGATTTTCCCTTACCCTGTTCTTTGGGCACTCTTCTCAGACTGATTTTCCCTTACCCTGTTCTTTGGGCACTCTTTTCTCAGTCTGTACTTAACTGTATAGTCAGATCCCAGCTGTCCACACTCAGACTCCTCTGTAGCTATTGACCTATCTCTACCCCTCATGTCATCACTACCATGTGGATTACCACCTGACGTTTCCCTGTTGGCAGCTACTACCTGAAGGGGATCTGGCTCTTCTCTGCAAGACTTTGACTGCATTATTTTGTCCCCAGCACGCTTTTGGGCAGCAGGTTGAGAGCCCTTTCTAGTCCCCCATTGCTCCCACACTGGTGTGTCCTCCCGAACCTTGCCACATGGAAGCTTGATGACATTATCCCCCTCCCTCTTCACATCCCACTTAAAACCCTGTCAACTACCCCTGCAATCTCCTCCACAACGACCCTCTTCCCCCTTTAAGAGAAGTGTCTCCTGTTTGGGGTCAACAACCCTGGTGCTGTGTAGAGCACACCATTGTCAAAGAACCCAAATTTATGGTGGTGACACCATCCACGGAGCCATGTATTAAGAGACTCTATTCGGCTGCTTAATCCAACATCTCTGCCACCGGTTGGAGTAACAGAAGAGAAGATTTGTGCCCCTGAATCTTGTACCACTCATCCCAAGGCCCTGAAGTCTTTTTCAATTGTTCTAGGGCTACAAGTCATTATTTCTTCTCCTCCTACATGGAAGATCAATAATGGATAGTAGGCCATAGAACACACCAGGCTAAGAATTTTCCTAGCAACATCCCTAACCTGGGCTCCAGGTAGGCAGCACACCTCACTTTGAGAGGGGTCTGCCTGACATGTTGGTCCCTCTGTTCCCCTCAGAAGTGAATCCCCCACAACACTTTCCTTTTTTATCTTTGTTGCACTAGTCCTAATTCTTGAGGCTGGCTGACATGCCCTGGGCGTCTGAGCAGATTGCCTTTCCCCTCCATCCTCCTCTGCCTGATCCTCAGTTTCTAGTGCCCCGTATCTGTTGTGCAAGGGCAGCTGGTAAGACTGAGAAGATCGGGAGGGGGCTCCTCTGCCGCTGTGGAGGGGGACCTGCCTCCACTCCCCTTGCTGCATGCAGGGAGGTTGGAGTATAAGACCTTTGGAGGTCCCTTACAGCCCAAACTGTTCTATGATTCTATGATTTTGAAGGCAAATGAGTCCCATACAGCCGTTCCTTCATGATGAATATTTGCAGCTGGGGCTAATAATTGTCTTCAACCTTCTTTCTGATTAATTTCTTGTAATATGTCTAATGTGTCCTGTGTCAACTTAACATTTCAAGCTTCAAATATATTTATCTCAACGGGGAGTTATCAGATGCAAACAGATAAAATTACTGTGACTATTTAACCCCTTCAAATTAAGATCATTCTGTAAGAGCAAAATCTCTGGATCAAATTCTTGCCTTTTTGAGCATTTTGTGGTGTAAAGAAGTTTATACTGGACATCTTGAAAATTATCATATGAGGATGATCAGAGGGCTGGAGTTCCTCTCCTATGAGGACAGGCTGAGAGGGTTGGGAAAGTTCAGTTTAGAGAAGGCTTTGAGGACACCTTATTGTGGCCTTCCAATATCTGAAAGGGGCCTACAGGAAAGCTGGAGAGGGATTTTTAGGGTGTCAGGTAGGGATAGGATTAGGGAGAATGGATCTAAGCTAGAAGAGGGTAGATTTAGATTCGACGTTAGGGAGTTCTTCACCATGAGGGTGGTGAGACACTGAAACAGATTGCCCAGGGTGGTTGTTGGAAGTCCTGAAAGGTCTTAAGGCTCAGCTGGATGTGGCTCTTGGCAAATTGACCTAGCAGAAAGTGTCCTGCCAGTGGCAGCGAGGTTGGAACTACACGATCCTTGAGATTCATTCCAACTTTGACAATTCTGTGATTCTGTGATCTTGATCAACTTTGATGGAAAGAAGTTTATACTAGACCTTGAAAATTATCTTGATCAGGGTCTTTGATAGATGTTGTCATTCTGGTTCTTTGTTTCTTTTTTAGAATCTAGACATAATTGGATATCAATCACAGAATCACAGAGCATTAGGGGTTGGAAGAGACCTTGAAAGATCATCCAGTCCAACCCTCCTGCTAGAGCACGATCACCCAGGGCAGGTTACACAGGAACACATCCAGGAAATTTTTCAATGTCTCCAGAGAAGGAGATTCCACAACCTCTCTGGGCAGCCTGCTCCAGGGCTCTGGCATACTCACAGGGGAAAAAAGCTTTCTTTATGTAAAGAAATGGAGAGGCCTTTTGTACATATGCTAGTCATCAACAGATTATACAATGAAAATGTTGCTTACAAGTCAAGTTCTGACCCAGAGTTTTATGGTTTGGGAGTCACTTCCTATCTTCCCATTGTAGATCTGTTTCTGACACAAACAAGATTCCTCTGGCTGAGGGGCAGCTTGCAGCTATGCCTTGCTCCACATGTAAGTGAGGCTGACATGTCACTAGGATGACAGAATAACAGAATGTTAGGGGTTGGAAGAGGACCAATCCCTTCCTTCTCCTCTTTGCCACCGGTCAGGCTTTGCAAACCTGGTGTCAACTGTGACATCAAAATCAGGTTTCTGTCCCAGACTCCTTGAAGTTTTGTCCTGATGGAGGGGTTTTATTCAGGCCCTCTCCCAAGCAGAAACACATTTTGAAAACTGAACAAGTCTCTTTATGAAAGCTGCGTTTAGTATTAACAAACATTCTTCACTGTCACTGTGGGAGACAGCACTTTAAAGCGGCTATTTCACAACGGAATTTTCCTCCTCTTCCTCAGAGCCTGTGAACTCTTCAATCTAAGTCAAGCAGAGCATTGGCAATATTTGCAGTCCACTTTGGCAGGCCAACAGCAGATGACTTTTGGCTGGGATCCTGTCCCAAAACCACAATTCCAGTTTGAAACCTTAGCTACAACAAGGAGCAACACATCTGTAACCTATACATTTCTTCTGCAGGCCTCCTAAAATAAGGAGAGATAAATACAGAAACCTATCAGGGACAGCATGTGGGGATGAAACTTTTCGTTGAAGAAAGGAGAATGGGCAGCTGCTCGTGTCACTGGGCTTGAGGTGAATTCCAGCCCTGCTCCCAACCTGCAATGCAAACATAGGCTTGCACCTAGTTAGCTTTTCCATATTCCTCAGGGCAGAGAAGACACCAGTTTAGGGATCACGAAAGACATGCATGTGTGTAAGATAGTGTTGCTGATTTCAGTGCATGACCAAGTCTCATTCTTGAGGACCTGACAACACTAAGACCAGGAATTCAGGCACTGAAGGTCAGTTTTAGACACCAGACTCTTGCTTCCACCACATCTCTTGCCTGTGATTGTTGGAAACTTGCTTCTCCATTTGATATGTTTCTCTCAACTCCTTTTGCTGGGCAGTTTGTTGGTGCAGTAGTCACATCGAATCTCTAATATTTGCAGAAAATTATCTGCTTGAGTCAGTCTGGGCATTGCGTACTACTCATGGGCTTCCAGCCCAACAGGCCAGTGGCAGCCTGGGCTGCACCAAAAGCAGCATAGCCAGCAGATGGAGAGAAGGGATTCTGCTCCTCTGCTCTGCTCTGGTGTGATCTCACCTGCAGTGCTGTGTCCAGCTCTGGAGCCCTCAACACAGGAAGGACATGAACCTGATGGAGGTATAGAGGAGGGCCATGAAAATGATCAGGGGTCTGGAGCAGCTCTGTTGTGAAGACAGGCTGAGGGAGCTAATGTTTTTCAGCCTGGAGAAGAGAAGGCTCCAGGCAGACCTAAGAGCAGCCTGCTAGTAGCTGAAGGGGGCTGCAAGAAGGCTGCAGAAGGACTGTTTGCAAAGGCCTGCAGTGACAGGATGAGGGCAATGGTTTGAAATGAGAGCATAGCAGATTTAGATTGGATGTGAGGAACAAGTTCTTTAGCAGGTGGGTGGTGGAACCTGCAACAGGTTTCCTAGAGAGGTAGTTGAGGCTCCATACCTGGAGATCTTCAAGGTCAGGCTCAACAAGGCCATAGGCAACCTGCTCTAGCAGAGGATGTCCCTGCTGACTGTAGAGGGTTGAACTATGTGAACTTTGGAGGTCACTTTCAACCCAAACCATTCTCTTATTCTATGATACATATGCTCAACCTATGCTGTTGAATGAAACTTGGTTACTGATGGAAAGCAGACAAGAACACTCCCTTGAAAAGCAAAGCAGCCCAGCTCCTATTCAAGCATACATTCAGCAATGTTAGAGACCTAACAAAAGATAAGATAGGTAGCTGTCTTCTCATTGGTGTCCTCAGCTGCAGTATCAACCCTTGGGCAACCCAAACTTGTCCACAATCTTAGTGTCAGTATCTGAAAGTAGCAGGGAACCCAGTTGGTTTCTGCTTTGAAGTATGTGAAGTTTGTGACATTGTCATAGCCTGGATTGTGGGTCTTACAGCAGGAAAAATCTCTCCAAGGGACTCCTAGTGAACCCAAGGACTCTGAACCATTTGCAAGCTGCCCAGGAAACTGCTTGGAAGAGTCCAGCACAGAGCTGCAAAGCTGCTGAAGGCAGTGGAACATCTCCCTTCTGAGGACAAGCTGAGAGAGCTGAGGTCTTTAGCTTGGAGCAGAGGAGCCTGAAGGCTACCCTCATTCATGTGGATAAAGATGTGCAGGGCATTGTCAGGAGGACAGAGCCAGGCTCTGTTCAGGGATGTCCAATGACAGGACAAGGGGCAGTGGGGCCAAGCTGAAGCAGAGGAGGTAACACAGGAACAGAAGGGAAAACTTTTTTCCTGCGGGTGTGCAGAGCCCTGGAGCAGGCTGCCCAGAGAGATTGTGGAGTCTCCTTGTCTGAAGACATTCCAAACCCACCTGGATGTGTTTCTGTGTGACCTGGCCTGGGTGCTCCTGCTCTGGCAGGGGGTTTGGAATGGATGATTTCTGGAGGTCACTTCCAACCATTGGCATTCTGTAATTCTGTGACTTTATCCAGACAAGTCACAGAAAAAAATTTGCATTAATCTCTGCATTAGAGTAAAGCCTTGTAAAACAAGGAGAAGTAATACTTCCTGTGAGTTGATTACAGGTAGAATTCATTGTGAGCCCTTTGAAACTCCAGGGGGATGGCACAACCATCACCATCTGAAAAATCAGGAGCTGAACAGATAAAATAATTTGAACAATGGAAGTTCTGTGTATGAAGTATTGCATTGGGATCTGCTAGGCTGAGACTTGGCGCTTGCAGAGATAGTCGCTGGAGCTGAGGCAGGGCTAAATGTTGAATTAATGCACATGATAGGTCACCATCCTTTGGTCTTTCCTTCTGGGAGGAAGTAAATAAATGTGGCAGTTTAATCTAGCACATTAACCTTCCTCTTAATCCTACAATTTACTTTGTAGGGGATTTGTAGAATCTACCTGATAAATAAGGGCATTGATTATTCCTGGTGTGGAGGGCTGGGAGAAACATTTGCAGCAAAGCTTGAAGTTGGATTTGAAACTGTTTTGCTTTTGTTAGAAACACAAAACTATGGCCAGGTTTCCTGGAAAATTTCATGGGGCCCAGCGCAGATGGAAGCTCATTTTCTATGTGTGTCTGTGTTTGCTTAGCCAAAATGTAGATCCAAGGCTGCACACAGGCGTGCTTATCAGAGAAGAAGAAGCTCTAAGCTTTGCAGGAGCACCCTGGAAGAACAGCTGTGTGCTTGCACCAATCCAGGATGAGTTTAGAACAAGTTCTTTAGCATGAGGGTGGTGGAACACTGCAACAGATTGCCCAGGGAGGTAGCCAAGGGCCCATCCCTGGAGATATTCCAGGTGAGGCTGGACAAGGCTCTGAGCAACCTGTTCTAGTGGAGGATGTCCCTGCTGACTGCAGGGGGTTTGAAATAGGTGAGCTTTGGAGGTTCCTTCCAACCCAGACCATTCTATCATAGGATTTTGTTTACTGACTGCATCGATGAAGACATTAACTTCTTTCAGGAACTGAGAGACCCAGATTAACTTGAAGGTCAATGCAACACAATACAGAACTGGTAGCATAGGAGGAAACAAAAATCTCACAGAAACACAGAATGTTAGGGGTTGGAAGTGACCCTCCAAAGACCATCCAGTCCAACCCCCCTACCAGAGCAGGATCTCCTAGGGCAGGTCACACAGCTACACATCCAGGCGAGTTTCGAATGTTTCAAGAGAAAGAGGCTCCACAACCTCTCAGGGCAACCCATTCCCAGCCAGCTTTAATGCATAACTACACAACAAATTGCCTTCAGAAAACTTCCAGAATGGAAGAGTTGGGTAAAAGAATGCTGTCAATAACGACTGGGGATTTTTTTTTTTAATGTCTAGGTTAGGAGTTCAGTGTGCTGACTTCATTCTCACCTCAGGAATGGCACAGCAACTGGAACATAGTACTGCAGGATGTTAGCTCTGAAGAAAATGGTCCTATGAAGGCTCATCTCTGCAGTTTCCAGGGACAGCACCTGCAGTTAGAGTGGGTTAGCATTAGTGTAAATCCACAGGATTTGATATTTAAGCAGTATTAGATGGCCAGCATTATCTAAACTGCTCGATCAGAGATACACTTCATTAGCTGGATCAAAGTGGACTCCTTTCTTAAGACATTTCACCTCCGTATCCTAAATCTGTTAAATCTGCTCAACTGGACATGGGAGGTGGCAGCCTCCTGTATAGCAGAAGGAAAGCTAAGATCAGTCTTGACTGTTTTAGTCCAAAGTTCACTTGGTAGCACAGCATCAAACTGCATCAAACTTGGATGTTAGGGTTCTTTACAAGTTCTTTACCATGAGGGTTGTGGAGCACTACAACAGGTTGCCAAGAGAGGTGGTTGAGGCCCCATTCCTGGAGATATTCAAGGTGAGGCTCAACAGGGCTCTGAGCAAGCTATCTAGTTGAGGATGCTCCTGCTGCCTGCAGCAGGATTGAGTAATAATTGCTGTACTTTCACCATGTGCTCTGTAATTCTTTTAATGGCTTCATGCCATTATCAAATATTTATTAAAAAGATTTCACCACAGATACAGGATTTATGGAGATTAGGATGCACTCCCCTTAATTACCAGATGTTCACTATGTTTAGAGAAGAGCTAGTAGTCAAGTAAACTTCTCTGTGTGAAAACTATCTCTAATCAACTGTTAAAATATGACTCTGAAGCTTTGTATGAGAACTTGCAATGGAAATTCCAGCTGGGCAGTGTTAGGATACTAAAACTACAAAGAATTTCAGCTTTCCCCCAAAAAACAATGTTTTTAAACTCCAGTAAAAACGTTTTGCTGTCTTAATTCACCTTGGATGTTCAGTCCATCAGATAAACCATCACCCATGTGCTTTTCATCTCCTTTTAGACATCACTGCTGTCTTTCATTGTAACCATATAAACTCAACTTTGTACCCAAATCTGTGTCCAAATTTCAGAGTTTTATGGTTATGGGAGTTTAAATTTAAGAGACACCTAAACCAAGGGCATTACATTGTCTCTGCTCCACTATGTAGCTTCATTACATTTCTGGTTTCCATGGAATTTTTGGTTATTCATTAATCATAATCTCTATAAATGTACCCCTTCTAGGTATATGTGACGAGTAATGATCTTCAGGCCTAAGGCCAGTCTGTTGTAAGTTCACCTTGCCACCTTGAAATTGGAGAGATTTTTTTGCATATCATGTCTCAAGAATCTTTCATTTTCTAATTTTAAGCCTCACTTTATTCCTACTTTCCATTACTTACTACTGGGCTGAGATTGTTTTTCTTCTAAATCATCCTTGTCCTTCCCTGTTAATGATTTTGGGCAACTGCAGTCTTCTAGACTCTTTATTGAGTCTTATTTAATCCTAGTCTAAGAAAGTCACAGAATCACAGAATCAGAATATTAGAAGTTGAAAGAGACCTTCGGAGATCATAGAAGCATAGAATGGTAAGGTTGGAAGGGACCTCAAGGATCATCTAGTTCCAACCCCCTGCCATAGGCAGGGACACCTCCCACTAGTACAGCTCACTCAAGGCCTCATCCAGCCTGGCCTTGAACACCTCCAGGGAGGGAGCAGCCACGACCTCCCTGGGCAACCAGTTCCAGTGCCTCACCACCCTCACTATAAAGAACTTCTTCTTAACATCCAGTCTAAATCTCCCCTCTGCCAGTTTAAACCCATTGCCCCTTGTCCTGTCATTGCAAGAACTTGTAAATAATCCCTCCCCAGCCTTCCTGTAGGCCCCCTTCAGATACTGGAAGGCTACTGTCAGGTCTCCTGGAAACCTTCTCTTCTCCAGGCTGAAGAGCCCCAACTCTCTCAGCCTGTCCTCATAGGAGAGCTGCTCCA
>VWZE01012029.1:23383-55772 GCA_013396675.1 Eubucco bourcierii | reverse complement strand
AAAGGGGGAGGGGGGGGGGAGGGGAAAGGCCAGGGTAAGAAAGTCCGGGAATAAGGGGAGGGGCAGCAAGTGTAATGCAATTTCTGCTAGTCTAGGCTAGACATTTAGCAAGTGAGAGCGCCTTTTGTGTGAGGCAACAACATTCTGGCTCGGATAATGAACCTCTGTTGTTTGTAATTAACCCCCACATCACCACAAGGTCTTTGTCTGGGTCATTGTCTTCAACAGATTGTTTTCCACACCTCCAGCGAACTTGAAAAGGTTGTAAAGGGCTAAGAACTCGACACATTTCGGCCAACCTCACTTATATAAAAAAAAAGGGGTGTGTGTGTGGGTTTTTTTTAGTTGATTGCTGTCCTGACTGGAGCTGATGCTCCCATTTTTCCCAATTCCTTAATCATATTGGAGACTAAGAGAAATCTAACTCATATACATCTCTGTAAAGTCAGTTGAATAACCTTGGACTTCTAGAAGAAAAAAAATTGTCTCCTTAGCTAAACAGAGATGCCTCTGGGGTTTTATTATTGAGTTTTGTATTTTCCTGACAAAACAACAACTACAAACCCACAAAAACCAACAACAAAAACCCCCACAAAAAACCAACCAACCAACCAACCAAAAACCCTGTAGTTTAAAACTAGTGTGATGTGACACAGCTGAAGTCCTCGGATGTGCAGTTTCTTCCTTTCCATACAGTTTTTCCCCTATCCTGGCTTCTTCAATATTGATATTAGCTAACTGAGCCTTATTTAGGGAACTAGGATTAGTCCCTTGGTTCCATCTTCACTTGGGTTCTAGTTTGTGTAATAGTTTCCAAATTGTTTTGGTAATGAAAAACTAGTTAGATGCAACTTAAGCAAGACAATTTAAACCCTTTTCATCATTTGAAGGCAGGGATGGCATCCAGACAGGCTGGAGAAGTGGGACAGTGACAGCTGTGTGAGGTTCAACAAGTCCAAGTGCACGGTCCTCCTTCTGGGTAAGGACAGTCGCAGGCATGAATCCAGGCTGGGTGCAGAATGAGTTGAGACTAGCTCTGAAGAAAGAGAATTGGGGGTGTTGGTTGCTGAGAAGCTCCCCATGAGCCAGCAGTGCCCTCATGCAGCTCAGAAGGCAGCCCTGTGCTGGGCTGCAGCCAGAGCAGTGTGGCCAGCAGAGCAAGAGAAGGAATTCTGTGCCTTGACTCTGCTCTGCTGAGACCTCACCTCTTGTACTGCTTCCAATTCTGGTGTTCCCAGCATAAGAAGGACACAGAGCTGGTTGAGATAGTCAAGAGCAGGGTCACAAAGATGATCCAAGGGCTGGAGCACCTCTGCTGTGAGTACAGGCTGAGAGAGCTGGGGTTGTTCAGCCTGCAGAAGAGAAGACTCCAGGGAGACCTTAGAGCTGCCTTTTAATAGCTGAAGGGATCATCCAGGAAGGCTACAGAGGGACTTTTCCTTAGAATATCTAGAGACAGGCCAATGGGGAATGGTTTGAAGCTCAAGGTTAGACTGGATCTTAGGAAGTTCTTTAGTAGGAGGTTGGTGAGACTCTGGAATAGGCTGCCCAGGGAGGTAGTGGCTGCCTGTTCCCTGGGGTGTGTTGAAGGCCAGGTTGGCTTGAGCACCCAAGTCCAGTTGAGAGATGTCCCTGGCCACAGTGAGGAAGTTGGAGTAGATGATCTCTAAGGTACCTTCCAGCCTGAGCCATTCTAGGATTCTACAAATTTAAGAGTAGTAAACTACTGGGCAGACCTGTCCATCTCACAGGCTTGCATGTGATATGTGTCTCACTGCTTATCACTGTACTTTGAGAAAATAACTTTGCTGGATAATATATAAATAGAACTGGCTGACATCACTCCTGAAATGCTCCAACTCCAGGGCTGATACTGTCTGTGGCTGGCTGGATTTGCAAAGCTGATTATGTAAGCACTGTTACACAAATGAACTGGCTGGGCATGCTATTCACAACAGTTATGGATTTGAATGAATAAGTCATGTGCAACAGACACCTAGCAGGCATTTACAGCATAACTGATCTGTAATTAACACAGATCCTTAATGGCCAGTTTGGTTTATAGTATATTTCTAAAGCATTCCCTTCTATTTGTCCTCCAGCAAAACAGACACTTGAGTCCATGGCCGTAATGCTGCTGGAGAGCCCACGCTGCATCACAGATAAAGCACAAATTTCTCATGGTAATGGCCCAGAAATGTAAATCCTCACAAAAGAAGGGCAGTTCTGGGCCTTCTAGGTCAGTCTACCCCAGCTTGAGGGCTATCTGCCCTAGGTCACCCAGGGAGCTTGTGGTTGTCCCCCCCGGAGGTGTTCAAGGCCAGGTTGGATGAGGCCTTGAGCAACCTAGTTTAGCAGAAGGTGTCCTTGCCCATGCCAGGGGATTGGAACTGGAAGATCTTTGAGGTCTCTTCTAACTTAAACCATTCTATGAATTTATATGCAGAACGGGGTAGAGAAGAAGGCCTGTTGGGGGATGAGGTGATAGAAAGCAGCCTAGTGAAAAAGGACAAGAAGCTGGATGTAAGCAAACAGTGTGAGCTTGCAGCCCAGAAGCCCAATGGCAGCCTGGGCTGCATTAAAAGCAGCAGTGGCCAGAGATGGAGAGAGGGGATTCTGCCCCTCTGCTCTGCTCTGCTCTGATGAGACCTCATTTGCAGAGCTGCATCCAGCTCTGGAGCCCTCAACACAGGAAGGGCATGGACCTGGTGGACCCATGAAAATGATCAGGGGGCTGGAACAGCTCTACTACAAGGACAGGCTGAGGGAGTTTGCTTTGTTCATCCTGGAAAAGAGAAGGCTCCAGGTAGACCTAAGAGCATCCTGCCAGTACCTGAAGGGGGCTGCAAGTAGGCTGCAGAGGGACTGTTTGGAAAGATCTGCAGTGACAGGTCGAGGGCAATGGTTTGAAAGAAGAGCAGATTTAGATTGGATGTTAGAAACAAATTTTTTAGCATGAGGGTGCTGGAACACTGCAACAGGTTTCCCAGGGAGGTAGTTGAGGCTCCATCCCTGGAGATCTTCAGTGTCAGGCTTGACAAATCTCTGAGCAACCAGCTCTAGTGGCAGATGTCCCTGCTGACTGCAGGAGGGTTGGACTAGATGAGCTTTGGAGGTCCCTTCCAATCCAAACCATTCTGTGATTCTGCTTCTCTAATGTCACATGGAGGTAAATTCACAATGGTGTACAACTACTAAGTAAAGACAGTACCCACAGGAAAAAAACATCTATGCATCTTCTCAGAGACTACTTCTGAAAATGTGTATTGGGAATGTATTTAAGTTGGAAAGTTACACTGCTTTCTTTTTCCTTTTATTTTATGACAGATTTTATTTTACTAAGACAAACAGCCACGTACTCAGCCATGTGTCTAGGACTTATGGACTTCAAATTCTTTGGATCTTTAGACTGCTCCTTAATTCTTTTTCTCCTGGCATCAGAGAAGTAGCAAATAGCTGTGAAAAACCACCAGGCCATGAACAAAAAAAAAAAACAAAACACAAAAACCAACCCACCTTTATTATATAAATAGCTGTTGAGAGATCTGAAAGCTGTCAAAATAATGAAAGAGTGATGACTTCACTGTAGCAAAGTTTTGTAGCAATGTTTTGTATCAGAAGTAGAAACAAAACTGGTGACCTTTGTGAAAAGAAAGAAGCTCTTTGTCTCTTGTTACTGAGAACAGCAATAATCACCTAGACCAGACCTACAGAGTGCTAAGTAATGCAGAGGGGATCGCTAGCAACAGCCCCTCTCTAATGTTTATTTGGAAATTGTTAAAGGCAGGGAGTGACCAATTTATCTTCACAAAACAACATTCACAGGCTCTTAACAACTTTCAGCCTTGGCACCTGTTGCTTCTATGCTGAAACACCTCTTTTGGCACCCATACTGACTGATTCGGTATCAGGCCACAACCTTTTTTATTAACCACAAATATCTGAACTCATCACAGAATCCTAGAATGGCTCAGGTTCCAAGCGACCTCAAAGCTTATCTGCTCCAGCCTCCCCACCATGAGCAGGGACATCTCTCAACTGGACTTGGGTGCTCAAGCCAACCTGGCCTTCAACACACCCCAGGGAACAGGCAGCCACTACCTCCCTGGGCAGCCTATTCCAGAGTCTCATCACCCTCCTACTGAAGAACTTCTTTCCTAGATTTAGTCTAACCCTGCTCTCCCTCAGCTTCAAACCATTGCCCCTTGTCTTGTCTCTAGACACTCTCAGGAAAAGTCCCTCTGCAGCCTTCCTGGATGATCCTTTCAGCTATTAAAAGGCAGCTCTAAGGTCCTTCTGGAGTCTTCTCTTCTGCAGGCTGAACAACCCCAGCTCAATCAGCCTATTCTCACAGCAGAGGTGCTCCAGCCCTTGGATCATCTTTGTGACCCTGCTCTGGACTCTCTCAACCTGCTCTATGTCCTTATGCTGGGAACACTAGAATTGGAAGCAGGATTGGAGCTGAGGTCTTAGCAGAGCAGAGTCACAGGGCAGAGTCACCTCAGCTGTCCTAATGGCATCCCAAGTTGAACGTAAATGAGCACTGCTTTGTGGTGCATTGTCTGTCTGTAATGGCTCAGCAGGATGCTAATTTTTTATCTATTTGTGGCAGAATGAAGCAGCTGTGAATAAATCAGAGGAGCATTTTGTCCTTGCCTCACAAGCATTCATGATGGGCAGTCACTTAGAGCCAGTGCTGGGAAGCTTTGAATCAGAAGAAAACAAGCATGTGGCTGATGTGATCCAAGCTCTAATTTTACCTCTCTTTAAATTCATCTGGCATGTCTGTAGGATGCTCAGGAGGAGAAAAAGGAATGGATTTATAACTTTTTTTTCCAGTTTGACCAGCAATACTTGCAGAAGTTCCATGAACTTGTGCAGAACCCCACCTCAAACCCTTAGAAGCAGAGCAGAGATAGCTACATAGGAGCTGGTTCTCAGAGTCCTCACCAGATCAGCAACTCGTTCATTTGTTCCTTGCAAGTCAAAGGTTGGGCTGATGCAGTCAGATATTTATGACATTCTGACAACAAAACTTTTTCATTTGCATCAGATGCCTTTGCAAAACAACAAATTATTGCTCTGGACTCCGTTGCAGTGATTGTGTCTGAATGTTGCCCACAGGAAGAAATCAGAGGTTGTTAATCACAAAAGGTATTAAAAAGCAGAATGACTGTGCCAGGGCTTTGTGGAACACGAGGTGTGTGTGTGTGTGTATGTGTGTGAAATCAACCAAGAATACCAAAACAGAAAGCAATTTGCAAGTTGCACAACTCTAGAAGGAAGCTATAAGCTGGAATTTTGCTCATGCTTTATGACAAACTCTCATAAGAGCTTTGGTGTCCTTCTGGCTATCCTGCCCATCCTTTATATTTGTCTTCAGATCCCTAGGAAGTAGCAGTCTTAGCAAACTGTGATTTTGAGGTTGCAGAAAAGTGATGGCTTCTGAGTTTGAAAGGCTTGTGACGGTGCAGAGCTTGCCTTCTGAAATGATTTGGATATCAAAATTGAAATTGTCATGTGTGTGAAATGTGTGGGTTGTTGAGCACTGCAGTCTTCCCTTGCCTCTGCAGACTCCACCACTGCCAGTCCAGTCCAGGTTTCTCTTCCCAGATGATTCCCTGTGTAGGCACTGCAGCTGCTGCTACAGGGCTAGGTCTTGTTCTTCTGATTTTTTTTTAATCATAGAGTCACGGAATCACAGAGTGGTTTGGATTGGAAGGCACGTCCAAAGGTCATCTACTCCAACCTCCCTAGAGTCAGCAGGGACATCCTCCAATGCAACAGGTTGCTCAAAGCCTTGTCAAGCCTGACCCTGAAGATCTCTAGTGATGTGGTCTCAACTACCTTCCCAGGAAACCTGTTGCAGTGTTCCACCACCCTCATGGTGCAGAACTTGCTCCTCACATCCAATCTAAATCTGCTCTGCTCTCATTTCAAACCATTGCCCTCATCCTGTCACTGCAGGCCTTTGCAAACAGTCCCTCTGCAGCCTTCTTGGAGGCCCCTTCAGCTACTGGTGGGCTGCTCTTAAGTCTGCTTGGAGCTTTCTCTTCTCTAGGCTGAACAATCCCAGGTCCCTCAGCCTGTCCTCACAGCAGAGCTGCTCCACTGCCCTGATCATCTTCATGGCCCTCCTCCGGACCATCGGGTCCATGTCCTTCCTGTGTTGAGGGCTCCAGAGCTGTGGCCTCACCAAGGCCAAGTAGAGCGGCATGATCACTTCCCTACTCCTGCTGGCCACGCTGTTCCTGACCTACGTCAGGATGCTGTTGGCCTTCTTGGTCACTTAGGCATGCTGCTGGGATCATCTTCATCTGGCTGTCAACCAACACTCTCAGGTTCTTTTCTGCCAGGCATCTTTCCAGCCACTCTGCCCCAAGCCTGTAGCATTGCTTGGGGGTTGGTGTGACCCAAATGCAGGACGTGGCACTTGGCCTTGTTAAACCTCACACAGCTTGGCCCGTTGATCCCACCTGGCCAGATCAATCAGCCTGAACAGATCCAACCTGTCTCCTTTGCATAGCTTTCCTGCTTTCCAGCAGATCAACCCTCCCACCCAGCATTTGACACTGTTTTCCACAGCATTCTCCTGGAGAAACTGACTACTTATGGCTTGGATGGGTGGATGCTTCACTGGATTAAGAAAGCATCCCAAAGAGTGGTGGGGAATGGAGTTAAATGCAGTTGGCAGCCAGTCACAAGCTATGTCCCACAGGGCTCATTTCTGGGACCACTCCTGTTTAGTATCTTCATCGGTGATCTTGATGAGGAGCTTGAAAGCACCCTTGTAAGTCAAGAGATGACACCAAATTAGGTGGGAGACCAGAAAGGATGTTGGAGTGAGGCTGGTGTTGGTCTCTTCTGCCAAGTAACAGGTGACAAGATGAGAGGAAATGAGTTTGAGTTGTGCCAGGGGATGTTTAGGTTGGACATGAGGAAAAACTTCTTGAGTGAGAGAGTGATGAGAGGTTGGAACAGGCTACCCGGGAAGGTGGTGGAGTCACCATTCCTGGAGGCATTCAAAAACCATGCAAACATGGCACATTTGGACATGGTCTGGTGGCCATGATGGTGTTGGGCTGGCAACTGGACTTGATCCTAGAGATCTTTTCTAATCAAAACAATTTTATGATTCAAACACTCCCACCCAATTTGGTGTGACCTGCTAATTTATTGAGGTTGTACTCAATTCCCTCATCCAGATCAGTGACAAAGATGCTAAACAAGATTTTTCATGAGGAAAGTAAGTAGAGGCTAATTCCTAACAGAATTCTTGCTTCTTGCCAGTTTCTTGCATGGTAGTGCATGAGAGCAAGTGAGCTTTGCAGTCAAAATGTCTGATTTTTTTTTTTCCCACAAGTGAAACAATGTTTTTTTCCTTACCCTTATTCTTGGAAACAGTTGGGTTTTGGGTTTTTTTTGTTTGGTTTTTTTTTTTTCCCTAGATGAAATTTTCCAACACATCTCAGCTTGAGGCAACAGGACGTTGCATGGAAAATTTTAGCCCAAGTATTTAATGTTTGGCAAAGTTCTAAGAACTGGAACTTGAAATGGGAAGAGTCTGGCAATCTAAGATATGCTAAGAGCCTTCTTTCTAATGAAAATGCTTGAAAAAAAGCTATTAATATACTCAAAAACCAGTTTGAAAGGCTCAGTTTTAGTGGAGGATGTCCCTGCTCACTGCAGGGGTTTGGACTAGATGACTTTTGGAAGTGCCTTCCAACCCAAACCAGTCTATGATTCTATGAAATCCAATGTCCTCTCTGAGTTTTCTAAGTCTTTATTGAAAAGCATATTGCAAAACTCATTGGAAAGCAAAGTTGTATGACTAAACCAGATAGAAATCTAACTGGAGTTTTCTGCTAGCCTTCAGAGTTGAAATATTGTCTTCAGCTTCAGTGGTGATATTACCAAAAGGCAGCACAGCACAGCACTGGAAAAGCTACAGCAAAGGAAATTGAGCAGGATCCCCAGAGATAAAGGAGCGTGCAAGACGGAGTAAAGCCATTTGCATAAAAATGGATAGATTGGAATTTAATTGAATTAGATTGGAACTTAAACTTTGTAGATAACGACAGTTGGAATTAGTGTTGTGGGTTATTAGAGACTGGTGTCTTATTAAAAACAAATATGTTATTGGAACAAGGTTTGACAAAGTGTTCACCTGCTAAAGTTATCTCTTTAAAGCACTTGTGCTTTGGAGTGCAGTGAAATACGATAGCACCAAAGCAAACCTATACAATTTGTGGTTTCCATCATCCCTGTTACAGATCTGTCCCACAGGTGCCTAGAAAATGTTTCCAGCTGATTCCAATACAGTGCAGCAGGCCAAGTCACATTACAGTTTGGTGGATGTTGTTGACAAATGCAATATAATCACAGTACAGTCAGGGCTTTCCTTCCTGCCTCCCTGTTGTTCAGCCACTAAACTAATACTGCTAGGTTAAAAGTGTCATGGTTTTAAAGCTCCTTGAATGTGTGTCTGTGCCACTGCTCTGACACTCTAAAGTGCAAGAATACTAAAGAATCTGAGACATGTCCCTGTATGGGTGCTGTTTCTGTTTGTGTAGCCAATTAATTACAGAATGGGTTGGGTTAGAAGTGATCTCCAAAGGATATCTATTCCAACCTTCCTGCAGTCAGCAGGGACATCCTCCACTTCAGCAGACAGAGCCTTGTCCAGATTGACATTGAAGATTCCAGGATAGGGTCTCAACTATTTCCCTGGGAAACCTGTTGCAGTGTTCCACCACCCTCATGCTAAAGAACTTGTTCCTCACATCCAATATAAATCTGCTCTTCTCTCATTTCAAAGCATTGCCCTCTTCCTGTTACTGCAGGCCTTTGCAGTAGTACAGTCCCTCTGCAGCCTTCTTGGAGGCCCCTTCAGCTACTGGCAGGCTGCTCTTAGGTCTGCCTGAAGCCCTCTTTTGTCCAGGCTGAAGAATCCCACCTCCCTCAGCCTGTCCTCATAGCTGTGGTGCTCCAACTCCCGATCATCTTCATGGCCTCTTCTGGACCTGCTGTATCAGGTCCATGTCCTTCCTGTGTTGAAGGCTCTGGAGTTGGACACAGCACTACATGTGAGGTCTTACCAGAGCTGAGGGGCATTATCCCCTCCACTCTGCTTTTGATGATTTGCTCCAAAATAACACTGATTTGGTTTACAAAATAAAAATCACTTATAACTTGTTGGGTTTTTTTTCCTGTATTACATCTGATAATCATCCTATGCTCTATTTTGATTTGACCTAACTCCTTTCTTCCTGATGATTAGTTTAAGTCATGTTGCAGAAGGAAAAAAATAACTGCTGCTTTAATAGGTATCACTGTATGTTATTTGCTGACAAGTTAAGCAATGTTTAGTGTTGTTAATCTATCCAACTTTTGATATTCATTTGTCTATGTAGAGATTTAATGAATTTTCTATGTAGAGATTTAATGCATTTTCTATTCATCACATCCTAATGTAAGTTTTACCTAAATTTGACCTTCAGGATAACTGATGAACACAGAAATTTCAATATTCATTTATGCTGCATGATTTTGAACTAGTGGTCACAATTTTACTGCCCTCTTGCATTCAAAACAATCCAGCAATGTCTGTGCCTACATTTTAGAATCATGTTTATGCTTGGTTTTAACTTTCTGGCTCCCTTTAATTCCATGTCAGCAATGAGGAAAATCCTACAGATCTTTGCTAATACAGCACAGCAGTTAGGAAATCTGCTGCTTTGGGCATATTCTTAATTTCAGCATTCCCAAACAGTGACCTTCCTGTGGGTCACAAAATTCCCATCTCTCTTATGACACACTATATACCTTGAATGAATGCAGTTGTAATCAGTTTAGCAGTATACTGACTGTTGTAAATCATGCCAAATGCATAGTTAATGACTACAGCAGCCACAGCACACTAGAAAAGGAGGAATCTTCGACACTCCTTTTTCACTGAAAAGAAAGCATTGATGCCCCTCCTCAAGAAAAGGTTGCACATTGTAAGGTGTCCAAGTCCTCCATCTATAAATCAGCCTGTGAGGAAACGACCTCAGGTTGCAACAAGGGAGGCTTAGGTTGAGTATTATAAGAAACATCTTCACTGAAAAAGTTCTCAACCATAGAAAAAAGTTCCCCAGGGAGGTGATTGAATCCTCATCCCTGGAAATGTTTAAAAGACACAGAACTGTGGTGTTCAGGGAGACTGTTTAGCAGCAGACTTGGTGGAGCTTGATAAAGGTTGGACTCGGACCTGAAGGTCTTTTCCAAACCAAAACAATTCTATGATCCTAGTGTTAGCTGGTTTAATCAGATCCTATTCAGTATGAACCATTCCAAGTTGATCTGAATTGTGTAGAGCACTTAGCTGCTCAGCTACAGAGACTCTTGTCTAGCCAAGTGTCAAAAAAGTAAAAATGGGTGGCATGTAATCCAAAATTCATAGAATCCTAGAAATCCAGAATTCACAGAAAGCATCACCTTCATCATCATCCTAGAATGGCTCAGGTTGGAAGGGACCTCAGAGATCATATACTCCAACCTCCCCACCACGAGAAGGGACACCTCTCAACCAGACTCAGCGGCTCAAGGCCTCATCCAACCTGGCTTTCAACACCCCCACACAGGAGGCAGGCACAGCCTCACCACCCTCATACTGAAGAACTTCTTCCTAAGATCTAGTTCTGTGAAATGAAATTAATTAATAGAGAAAACCTGATGCTTTTTTCTAACTGTGGAACTAACCATTTCCCTGGTTGGCTAAGCCACCATCTCAGGAAACTGAAATATTTCATAAAAGCTTCCTTGAAAAAGTTAATGACACTAAAAGTACCAAATCTGCATTTCTGATATCACCTGTGAGAAATTTTAAAGCAGCATATTGCCCTCTCCTATGTTTTTAATACAAATGTAGCAGGTAAAGACAAACCAAAGCAAAACCCGAACCAACCAAATCAAAACACAAAGCCTAAAATTTAGGGCTGCAGAAATGATCCAAAGGCTGGAGCACCTCTGCTATGAAGATAGGCTAAGGGAACTGTGCATCCTGGAGAAGAGAAGGTTCCAGGAGGACCTTACAACTGCCTTCCAGTACCTGAAGGGATCATCCAGGAAGGCTGCAGAAGGACTTTCCTTGAGGGTGTCTAGAGACAGGACAAGGGGGAATGGTTTGAGGCTGAGGGAGAGCAGGGTTACACTGGATCTTAGGAAGAAGTTCTTCTGTTGGAGGATGGTAAGGCTCTGGAATAGGCTGCCCAGGGAGGTTGTGGCTGCCTCCTTCCTGGGGGTGTTGAAGACCAGGTTGGATGAGGCCTTGAGCAGTCAAGTCTAGTTGAGAGGTGTCCCTGCTTATGGTGGGGGAGGCTGGAGTAGATGATCTCTAAGGTCCCTTCAAACCTGAGCCATTCTAGGATTCTGTAATTTCTACACAATGCAGAGTCCCTTGCCTAAATTTGACTTGGAAGTGACCTTTTGCAAGTAAACAGAACTGTGGCAGAAGTACTTTAAAGCACTTCTTGCTGTGCCTGCGTGGCCTAACTCCATCTTGGCTTGCTCTGACTTCTACTCAGGAATAGGGGTTGACAGCACAGAATAGTAGAATGACTCTTTAAAGCAATCTTAACAACAATTCAGACTTAAGCTCCACATCTTAATCTCTAAGCTTCCTAAGGATGGTCCAACTCTAAAGGATTTTCATAAATTAAAACAGCTTCAAACTGAAGAGAATCACTGCTACTGAAAATTCACTGCTACTGAAAATATCCTATAAGCTCCTGGTAGAAACACAGACAGTCCAGGACTGGTTATGATGTTATGCTTCATTAAAACATTCTCCCCTAACTGGAGATGGCATTTTCTTTCTTACTACAGAGTAAAAATGTCAGGTACATTACATCACAGAATCACAGAACATTAGGGATTGAAAGTGACCTCCAGAGATCATCCAGTCCAACCCTCCTGCCAGAGCAGGATCACCCAGGGCAGGTCACCCAGGAACACATTCCACGTTTGGAATATCTCCAGAGAAGGAGACTCCACAGCCTCTCTGGGCAGTCTGCTCCAGGGCTCTGGCACCCTCACAGGGGAAAAGTTTTCCCTTCTGTTCCCGTGACACCACCTCTACTCCAGCTTGCCCCTACTGCCTCTTGTCCTGTCACTGGACATCCCTGATCAGAGCCTGGCTCTGTCCTCCCAACACTACCCTGCCCATCTTTATCCACATGAATGAGGGCAGCCCTCAGGCTCCTCTGCTTCAAGCTCCAAGCCCGAGCTCCCTCAGCCTGTCCTCACAGGGAGATGTTCCATTGCCTTTGGCAGCTTTGTGGCTCTGTGCTGGACTCTTTCAAGCAGTTCCTTGAGGTCCTTCCTGAACTGAGTGGCCCATAACTGAACACAATATTCCAGGTGTAGCCTCAGCAGGGCAAAGTAGAGGGGCAGGAGAACTTCACTCGACCTACTAACCACAGCCCTTCTAACTCTGAGATATAAAAATGCAAATCACTGAAGTGTATCATTGAACTAAAGCTATGCTGAATATATGCTTACATGAGAAAAAAACCCTGCAAACTCGAGAAGAAATAATATATATGGGATATAAGTATTGAAAAGTTCAGGCCTAAAGAAATTCAAAGTAGTGAGCAAATGACAAATAGAACAGAAATGTAATTTTATTAATATAATTATTTATAGATTCATACAATGGTTTAGCTTGGAAGGGACCCTAAAAATCACCTAGTGCCAACCCCCCTGCCATGGGCAGGGACACCTTCCACTAAACTAGGTTGCTCAAGACCTCTTCCTGGACTTCAGAGCTTCCAGGGAGGGCATCTATAACCTCCTTGGGTAACGCGTTCCAATGTCTGAACACCTCCTAATCTCCAGTCTAAACCTTCTCAAGTCTCAATTCATCCCCCCTCATCTTGTCACTGCAAGTCCTTGTAAAACATCCCTTCCCAGCTTTCTTGTAGCTCCCTTCAGGTACTGGAAGACTGTTCTAAGCCTTATCTTCTCCAGGCTGAACAGCCCCAACTCTCCCAGCCTGTCCCCATAGGGGAGGTTCTCCAGTCCTCTGACCATCTCCATGGCCTCCTCTGGACCCACTGCAGCGGCTCCATGTCTCTCCTGTGCTGGAGCACCAGAACTGGAGGCAATACTGCAGGTGGGGTCTCACAGAGCAGAGCAGAGGGGCAGAATCCCCTCCCTGTCCTGCTGCTCTCCCTGCTTTGGATGCAGCAGCCCAGCACACAGCTGCCTTCTGGGCTGCCAGTGACCATTGGTGACTCATAGGGAGTTTATCACCAACTGACACCCCCAAGTCCTTCTCCTCCAGACTGCTCTGGAGCCACTCCTTGCCCACCCTGGATTTGAGCTTGGGATTGCCCTGACCCAGGTGCACTTGGCCTTGTGGAACTTCATGAGGTTGCCTTGGGCCCACCTCTCCAGCCTGTTCAACTCCCTCTGGATGGATCCCTTCCATGCAGTATGTCAACCAGACCACACATCTTGGTGTCATCTGCAGACTTGCTGATGGTGCCTCAGTGCCACTGCCCATGTCACTGACAAAGATGTTAAACAGCACTGGTCCCAGTACTGACCCCTGAGGGACACCACTGGTCTCTTGTCTCCATTTGGACCTTTGCTGTCACATGTGAACAAGCACAGTGCACAGGTATCAAAACTGCAGCAAATAGAGGGTGTTTTGTGTGCTCGCATATTAATGTATCACCATGAAATTCCAGCTCTACATTTTGTGTATAAATAATGATCCAGATAAACCAAGATTAAAGGCTATAGGCAATTCTTGCTAAAATATACTGTACCTCATGATTTGAATGCTCTTAGCAGAACTTTATTATTTACCATATTAATTTCATCAAATTATTAATGTAATATTTCTGCCATGATCAAAAGACATCCAGAGGTTTCATGTACAAGCTGCTTTCAACAGGCAGAAAAAAAGATGGCAACAAACTTAGTCTGAATACATGAATGAAGACATTTATGCAAACGATAATCATACAATCATAGAATGCATTGGAGCACCTCTGCTGTGAATACAGGCTGAGGGAGCTGGGGGTGTTCAGCCTGGAGAAGAGAAGGCTCCAGGCAGACCTAAGAGCAGCCTTCCAGTACCTGAAAGGGGCCTACAGGAATGCTGGAGAGAGACTGTTTGCAAAGGCTGGCAGTGACGGGACAAGGGGCAATGGTTTGAAATGAGAGAAGATTTGGATTGGATGTGAGGAGCAGATTCTTTACTATGAGGGTGGTGGAACACTGCAACAGGTTGCCCAGGGAGGTGGTTTGAGCTGCATCCCTGGAGATTTTCAGGGTGAGGCTCAACAGGACTCTGGGTAACCTGGTCTAGTTGAGAATGCCCCTGCTGACTGCACATGGGGTTGGGCTGGATGACCTTTGGAGGTCACTTCCAACCCAGACCATTTTATGATTCTGTGATTCCATGATCTCCGTCTAAATCAAGCTGCCTAGGGTCACATCAAGTCTCATCTTGAATGTCTTTAGGGATGGAACCTCCACCACCTGTCTGGGCAACCCATTCCAGTATTTCATCACTCACTGTGCAGAACTTCCTCCTGAAGCCTGACCTAAATGTCCCATGCTCAAGTTTCAAACCACTGCCCCTTGCCCTGTCACCACAGTACCTTCTAAAGACTTCTCCTGTGTCAAAAATAAAAATGATCTAAGCAGCAAAGAATTTCATTAAGCAGTCATCAACACTTTAAAGCTTCTGAGAACTTCTAGTCCCCTTAAGCAATTGTTTTTTACTGGGTTTCCATCAGAGCAATGATTTTTGCCTTGTGAACAGGGAACTCACTTTTCTCTGTATACTGGAAGGTTTCACTCCAAAATGGATATTGAGAGAGAAGTTGCATAAGTGATCTGTTTAATAATTTTATTATTTCCTATTTCATTTATCTGATTGAAAAGAGAGACTGAAGCTTTAAGACAAGAGGCAAGAGTTAAATTTCATGCAGAACATGACTTTGGAAGACTGTAGGATGCCATAACAACGAACTACAGCTCTGCCTCAATTTATGAACTAGAATACCCACATTATATGTTTTTCTTTGTTTTGTCAAATAATTGGATTCAGATGAGTTGTCTTAGAAGTTTAGCATATATTTAAAATCACTGTAAAAAAAACCTCTTGCTCCTTTTTTTCTATTCTAAGATTCTAAAATTTATTTTTAAAATATATATTATTATTTATATTATAGATAGAGAGAGAGACCATTGTTCTATAGGTCTCATTCCAGTTACAAAGGTCATGACTTTTTTTTTTTTTCAGATTTAATGAGAAATTCTATTGACAGATGTATTGGGTTGAAAATGAAAGGACAATTCCCTCACCTCTTTGGGACAGTACATGAAAGGTGAATAAAATACACCACTGCTTGACAAATTGATAGAAGCTTTGAATAATTTGATGAACCCTTTAATGCATTCAGAATGGAAGGATTAAATACTTTATTGTTTTTTTCCCCCCTTGTTTTTAATTCTAGCTTATTGAATCATAGAATCACACAAATTGGAAGTGACTTCTAAAGGTCATCCAGTCCAAGTCCCCTGCAGTCAGCAGGGACATCCTCTACTAGAGCAGAGAGAGCCTTGTCCAGATTGACCTTAAAGATTCCAGGATAGGGTCTCAACTACTTCCCTGGGCAACCTGTTGCAGTGTTCCACCACCCTCATGCTAAAGCACCTGCTCCTCACATCCAATCTCAATATGCTCTTCTCTCATTTCAAACCATTGCCCTTGTCCTGCCACTGCAGGCCTTTGCAAACAGTCCTTCTTCAGCCTTCTTCTTGGAGACCTCTTCAAGTATTGGAAGACTGCTATTTGGTGTCCCCAAAGCCTTCTCTTCTCCAGGCTAAACAACTCCATCTTTTCAAGTTAGACCAGTGGTCCTTGACTAAACCCTTTCCATTTCACTATCATAGGGTGTTACATGTTCTAGTCTTACTCCTCAGTGTGTCCTGTATGTCAGCCAGAAATACCTGGTGCAGGTGAGATGTTCTACTTTCATTTAAAACAACAACAATAACAAAAATAATGGCAGGGGTTACATACATGTTTCTGATAGAGGGACAAAGGAAAATGGCCTCAAGTTTTGCCAGGGAAGGTTTAGATTGGATATTAGGAAAAATTCTTTACTGAAAGAGTAGTAAAGCACTAGAAGAGGCTGTCTGGGAAGGTGATGCAGTCCCTGTCCCCAAGGGAAAAACATGTAGACAAGGCACTGGCAACATAGTGGGCATGCTGGCATTGGATTGACAGTTGGACTTGGTATTTTTAGAGATCTCTTCTAACCCTAATGATTCTATACATGTAGGAGTCTTCACTGAGCCAGGTGATGAAATAGGTGTATGTGGCACATTTTGCTAGGGACAAGGTCAGCAGCTACTTTTCTCTGATGGATGGCCTGATTACCTGCTTAAATAACTCAAGGTTACTGTATTCTAGCTGCTATGAAGTAGGGCTTACTTTCTGAGCTTTAACTTGCTCAGGTGGGGTTGGAGAGGGGAAAGATAAAGAGCAGTTAGTTGTTAGTGGTATTTACCTTTGACATTTTCTTAAACTTTCCCTCTTCAGGCAGCGCTGTGATTTAATGAATCTGAACTCCCAAGTAGCTGCCAGCAGTATAGGAGTAATTATTTCTTGATTAATTTTTTGGTTTTTTTAATGGAACTTCCATTCACATTCTCAATGCTGGTTTGGATCAGTTTTTCCTTTAGACAGAATAGGTTCAATAGTAAAAAATATTCAGTTCTGTGGGGCAAAAATAATGGTGTCTCTTCCAAGCTACATTTAACCTCTGTTGCTAGCCTGAGTGTGGACAGCATAAAGATTCTATCCCTCTCTGTTTTACCAGTTTTTGTTTCTTTAGTTGCATGTAATGAACGAACAAATGCAAGTCACAGAATCACAGAATGTTAGGGGCTGGAAGGGACTCTGAAATATCATCTAGTGCAGTGTCCCCTTCCAGAGCAGGGCCACCTAGGGCTGGTCACATAGGAACACATCCATGTGCGTTTGGAAGGTCTCCAGAGAAGGAAACTTCACAGCCTCTCTGGGCAGCCTGCTCCAGGGCTCTACCACCCTCACAGGGAAGAAGTTTTCCCTTTCGTTCCTGTGGAACCTCCTCTGCTCCAGCATTGCACTTAGAATCATAGAACCAGCCAGGTTGGAAGAGACCTCCAACTTGTACTGTCATTGGACTTCCCTGAGCAGAGCCTGGCTCTGTCCTCCCCACACTGCCCTGCACACCTTTACCCACATGAATGAGGGCAGCCCTCAGGCTCCTCTGCTCCAAGCTAAAGTGCCCCAGCTCCCTCAGCCTGTCCTCACAGGGAGATGTTCCACTGCCTTCAGCAGCTTTGTGGCTCTGTACTGGACTCTCTCAAGCAGTTCCCTGAGGTCTTTCTTGACTGGAGGGGCTCATAACTGGACACAATATTCCAGATATAGCCTCACCAGGGTGGAGTAGAATCATGGAGGTCATGAAAACTTCCTGAGTTTCTTTGTATTCTATTCCTTGTGTGATACAGGACGCTGGTGAAGCTACATTCACATGCATTGCAGTAGTGATGTGCATGTGATGTAGGTGCAACTTTAAAATGTTCTTGCTGTAGTGCTCAATTTCTCATTATGTTAGCCATGACTCAGAAATAATCCCAAACTACTTCACAAAGGTTTTCTAAATCTACTGATTAAACATTCCTACTTGAGTTAACTAGAATTTTGATTTGCCTATTCTCTCTGTTTTGATCACAAATAAACATATTACTTCTGTAATGCCTTTAATTAGAACTGGCTGGCCTTTGTAGCCTGTAGGTTGCAGCTGCTTCAACAAGGAGGTTTTGGCTTGCCTTTTACAAAACACTGGACACAAGACAGCTCTAAGGCTTACTCTTGACCTGCTGTGAAGTAGTTTAATGAAACCTTAGCGCTATGTAGGATCAAGAGAGGGGATTCTGCCACTTTGCTCTGCTCTGCTGAGACCTCACTTGAGGTGCTGTGTCCAGCTCTGGAGTCCTCAACACAGGAAGGATGTAGACCTGGTGAAGCGGGTCCAGAAGAGGGCCACAAAAATGATCAGAGGCTGGAGCAGCTCTGTTATGAAGACAGGCTGAGGGAGCTGGGGTTGTTCAGCCTGGAGAAGAGAAGGCTCCAGACAGACCTAAGAGCAGTCTGCTAGTACCTGAAGTGAGCTGAAAGGAGGCTGCAGAGGGACTGTTTGCAAGGGCCTGCAGTGACAGGACAAAGGACAGTAGTTTGAAATGAGAGAAGAGCAGATTTACATTGGATGTGAGGAACAAGTTCTTTAGTGTGAGACTGATGGAACACTGCAACAGATTTCCTGGGGAGGTAGTTGAGGTCTCATCTCTGGAGATCTTAAAGGTGAGGCTGGACAAGGCTATGACCAACCTGCTGTAGTGGAGGATGTCCCTGCTGCCTGCAGGGGGGTTGGGCAGGATGAGCTTTGGAGATCCATTTAAACCCAAACCATTTTATGAAATGTTCCAGGATGGCCTCATGTACCTGCCCTGAGGCTGTAGTCTACTGCCTTTGTGATTTGGTTGGTTTCTTAAGGAGACATAGTGTTTGAACTAGATCAGGTGCTCAGGGAGGATGAAGTAAAGCAGTATGAAATTTATTTCTTCGGTCATTAATGAATGTTTGAAATGAGTGCTTGAATATCCACATGATTTCTAGCTCTGAATTACTGTGCTCCTCTGTGATATCTAGATGTAAAACTTCTTAATAAACCCTGCAAAAATCCTGTTCATAATTTCAAACTTATTTAGTTGTATTAAGCAAGGTGGATTTTCTTCACTGATGAAGCTGTGGATAGGGTATAGGAGTGCTTCCTAAATTTCTTGCTGATGAGCACTCTTTGTGCTCATCTGCTTGTATGCAGTCCTCAAGGAAAAAAAAAATTACAACTGTGCTACTACAACTACTGGCAGCAGCTAAGTTCCTCAGGGTACTGGGGTGGGGGAAAAGGCATGAAAATCAGCTGCAATTATCAGCTGCAGGTGTAAATACTCCTCATAGTGCCTGGGGAGGAGCTGAGCTGCTGCCAACAGTTTGAGGGAGCTGGTAGTTCCCTAGCTGGTGTACATCTATGCAGCTGATAATTATAACTGCTTCTGCCTCCCCTGGAGGAAAGGAACTGCTTCCAGCTGTAAATCAGGGTAATTTGGTTTTATTTGGTTTGTTTTTATTTTATTTTTTAAAATAGCTTAATTTTAAAATGAAGTTTTCCCCTGTCCCATTTATGACTCTCACCTTTTGAATCTTCTTGTTGCATTGTTGAGAGATGCAGTTCAGGTATGAGAAACATTGGTCTAGGGCACTACTTGTATTAAAAACAGTAACTTGTGGTCAGATGGCAGGGTTACCACAGCCTTCATTGTGGCTTTGTTACATTATGTTACCAAATAATAGTTTGTCTTGCATCCAATAACTGATTCACAAGTCCTTATTTTATTTCTTTGGCTCAGTAGTTAAGAGTGTACATTGATGCGTGCATGACTGCTGACAGGAGTTATTTCTGTTGTTAGGAAGGAGATCTATACAGCTGACCAAAACTGGAGGATCCTGGGGATTGACCTGTTGGAGAGCAGTAAAGGGGAAAAGGACCTGGGGGTCCTAGTGGTTGGAAAGTTGACCATGAGCCAGCAATGTACTCTTGTGCCCAAGAAAGCCAATGCCATTCTGGGGAAGATTAGAAGGGCTGTGGTTAGTAGGTCGAGAGAGGTTCTCTTCCCCCTCTACTCTGCCCTGGTGAGGCTGCATCTAGAATATTGTGTCCAGTTCTAGGCCACTCAGTTCTATAAGGACCTCAGGGAACTGCTTGAAAGAGTCCATCACAGAGCCAAAAAAATTACCGATGGAGTGGAATGTCTACCTGCTTGGGACAGGCTGAGGGGGCTGGGGCTCTTATAGAAGCCTGAGGGCTGCCCTCATTCATGTTTATAAAGATGTGAAGGGTTAGTGCCAAGAGGATGGAGCCAGGCTCTACTCAGTGATTCCCAGTAACAGGAGAATGGGCAATGGGTGTGTTTCAGTCCAGGGGAGAGAAATTTGTTCTTATATAGTTCCATGTCGTGGAGAGACAAGATTTAGTCTCCCCTAGGCTGGAAATTGAGGCATAGAAAGATCCATGGAAACACATGAGGAAAACTTTTTTCACTGTGAGGGTGACAGAACACTGGAGCAGGCTTCCTGGGGGTTTGTAGAGTCTCCTCTGTGGGTATTCAAAACCTGCCTGGATGTGTTCTGGTGTGACATGCCATAGGTGATCCTGCATTAGCAGAGGGGTTGGACTGGATGATCTTTTGAGGTCACTTCCAACCCCTAACAGTCTGGAATTCTGTGATTCCTTTTACACATGTTTTGTAATGTCTGCTAATACTTGCAACAAAACCTTGGGGTTTTTTGATCCAAGATAATTTGGAGTAAGCTGGTGAGGGAAGAGAAAAAGCTACTAAAAGTTCTAACTTTTAAATTAAATTTCATGGAGGTTGGAGGGGGAAGGAAGGGGCAGAGAGCAGGGGAGAGTGTTGGAATTGGATGATGTTTGAGGTTCCTTTCCACCCAAACCATTCTAGGAATGTGTGTCAGTGTTTTGACTCCTTGTTTTCTCCCTCCGTACCCTTAAAATAAACTAACACACACACCCCCCACCCCCCCCGCCCTCCTTGCAGGAAAAGTGTTGTGCCTAGTAACGAATGATTGGTGAACAATTGATTCTGACAAAGTTCTGCTGGAATCCAGCGCTCAGTTGCTCTTCTTTGGATATCATTTTTCACTTGCATTAAGCATGACAGCTAATGGAGGTTATAAAAACATTGCATGTGAATAATGTGCCAAGAGTGAAAACTGTCGTCTGCTTGGATAATATGGACAGAAAATGAGTTATCTGTCTCCTCTGTGTATACCTCTTCCCAGTATCACTAAGAGAGATAAAAAGTTTGGTACCTCTACTCCTTTCATAGGCTCCTGTTTTACTTTGCAGCAACTAAGTGTTGAAGTGTTGCAATGGTTTAGACAACTCGAGGATGTGTTGGCTAGTGAGGAATACATTGTAAAGACATAAATAGAGCTTGTGTGTCATAGCTTGAAATCCGTAACCCTTCAGAAGTGTTAAAATTTCTTAAGTTGCTGAAATAGCAGCTGGGAGTGTTGCTACATTTTATCCAGGGAAGCGCCTGAGAGAGTCCAGTACAGAGCCACAAAGCTGCTGAAGACCGTGAAACATCTCCCTGTGAGGAGAAGCTGAGAGAGCTGAGGCTCTTCAACTTGGAGCAGAAGAGCCTGAGGGCTGCCCTCATTCGTGTGGATAGATATGCAGGGCAGTGTCAGGAGAACAGAGCCAGGCTCTGCTCAGGGATGTCCAGTGACAAGACAAGGGGCAATGGGGGCAAACTGTAGCAGAGGAGCCACGGGAACAGAAGGGAAAACTTTTTCCCTGTGAGGGTGGCAGAGCCCTGGAGCAGGCTGCCCATAAAGTTTGTGGAGTCTCCTTCTCTGGAGACATTCCGAACCTACCTGGATGTGTTCCTGTGTGATCTGCCCTAGATGACCCTGTTCTGGCAGGGGGTTGGACTGATGATCTCTGGAGGTCACTTCCAACCCCTAATATTCTGTGATAGTGTGATTTATTTTGCTGGTATGTTGGGAAAGTCAAACCTGTGTTTCCTTTAACTGGTCTCTACCAGTTAGTTGTTAGAATAGTTAATGATATGGGTCTCTCTGATATGGGTCAAGAAGTGGCTGGAGGACCAGGCCCAGAGAGTGGTGGTGAATGGTGCCACATCCAGTTGGCAGCTGTCACTAGTGGTGTCCCTGAGGGATCAGTGGTGGGCCTGATCCTGTTCAATATCTTTATTGATGATCTGGACCAGGGGATTGAATCCAGCATCAGTAAGTTTGCAGACAACACCAAGTTAGGAGCAGGTGTCGATCTGTTGGAGGGTAGGAGGGCTCTGCAGAGGGACCTGGACAAGCTGGATGGGTTGGCAGAGGCCAATGGGATGAGACTTAACAAGGCTAAGTGCAGGGTTCTACACTTTGGCCACAACAACCACAAGCAGTGCTACAGGCTGGGGATAGAGTGGCTGGAGAGCAGCCAGGCAGAGGGACCTAGGAGTACTGGTAGATAGTAGCTGAACATGATCCACCAGCATACCCAGGTACCCAGGAGAGGCAACAGCATCCTAGCCTGTATCAGGAACAGTGTGGCCAGCAGGACAAGGAAGGTGCTTCTTCTCCTATACTCAGCACTGGTCAGGCCACACCTTGAGTACTGTGTCCTGTTCTGGGCCACTCAATTCAAGAAAGATATTGAGGTATTGGAATGTGTCCAGAGAAGGGCAACAAAGCTGGTGAGGGGCCTGGAGCACAGCCCTGTGAGGAGAGGCTGAGGGAGATGAGATTGTTTAGCCAGGAGAAGAGGAGGCTCAGGGGTGACCTCATTGCTCTCTACAACTGCCTGAAAGGAGGTTGTAGCCAGGTGGGGATCAGTCTCTTCTCCCAGGCAACCGGGAACAGAACAAGGGGACGCAGTCTCAAGTCGTGCAAGGGGAGGTCTAGGCTGGATATTAGGAGGAAGTTCTTCCCAGAGAGAGTGATTGGCATTGGAATAGGCTGCCCAGGGAGGTGGTGGAGTTGCTGTCCCTGGAGGTGTTCAAGAAAAGACTGGATGGGGCACTTAGTGCCATGGTCTAGTTTATTGGCTAGGACTGGGTGATAGGTTGGACTGGATGATCTTGGAGGTCTCTTCCAACCTGAGTGATTCTGTGATTCTGTGAAATGGATAATGCAGAAATTTCTGGAGGGTGGCAGAACTTCTTCCAGCTGTATGTCTTGTCCAGGACACCAAATGCTGCCTTAGATCTTGTACTATATCTGTACAGTATAATGCCTATATGTCATCTTTGAGTGGCACCTGTGTAAATGCGGCATTCACTCTCATCATGAGCTGTGCAGAATTCAGTTTTACCAACAGGGCATACATTTAATATATGTATTCTGTGGTTGTTTGGGGTTTGGTTTGTTTGTTGTTTGGGTTTTTTTTTTTTAATGATTGGGAAAGTGATAGAAAGTTGAGAGAGTTGTTTTTTGGTTGTGGGTTTGGTTGGGGTTTTTTTTTGTTTGTTTTTGTTTGTTTGTTTAGGGTTTTTTGGTTCTTTTTTTCCTCTTTTGTTGTGGGGTATTTTTTTTTCTCTTTCCTGAAAACCGTACTGAAATCCTGGATTTTCTCTTTCATTCCAGACACATGATTCTTGTAAGCTGGATTTAATGTCTTGGCCCTTTGAGCAGAGTGTATTGGTCATCCCCTCCCTATTAGCTTCCCTTATATGAAAAAACAACATTAGTCCTTCTTCTGTCTTGTCAACCTCCAACATTTTATGGAAAACACTGATCTTAGGCCAACAAGATGAATTCAGATCCAAACAACAAACAGGTCAAATGCTAGAGTGAAACTTTAATTTTTATAGCAGGCGGTGCCACTCAAATTGGAAAGAGTCAGATTGTGTTCCTGTTGTTTATCTTAAGAGAAGTGAAATGCATTGTATTAGATATGTATTGTACTAGATTTCAACACAGGCTGGGGGAGGATGAGATTGAGACCTGGGGTTGCTGGTGGGTGAGAAACTGGACAGGAACCAGTAATGGGCATTTGCAGCCCAGAAAGCCAATGGCAGCCTGGGCTGCAGCAAAAGCAGCATGCCCAGAGATGGAGAGAGGAGATTCTGCCACTTTACTTTGCTCTGCTCTGCTGAGACCTCACCTGCAGTTCTGCGTCTAGATATGACGCCCTCAGCACAGGAAGGACATGGACTTGCTGGAGCAGGTCCAGAGGAGGGCCATGAAAACAACTACGGGGCTGAAGCAGCTCTGCTGTGAGGACAGGCTGAGGGGAATCGTTCATCCTGGAGAAGAGAAGGCTCCAGACAGACCTAAGAGCAGCCTGCCGGTAGCTGAAGGGAGCTGCAAGGAGGCTGCAGAGGGACTGTTTGCAAAGGCCTGCAGTGACAGGACAAAGGGCAATGGTTTGAAATGAGAGCAGCGCAGATTTACATTGGATATGAGGAACAAGTTCTTTAGCATGAGGGTGGTGGAACACTGCAACAAATTTCCCAGGGAGGTAGTTGTGGCCTCATCTCTGGACATCTTCAAGGTAAGCTTGGACAAGGCTGTGAGCAGCCTGCTGTAGTGGAGGATGTCCCTGCTGACTGGAGAGGGGCTTGGACTAGATGACCTTTGAAAGTCCCTTCTATCCCAAGCCTTTTTGTGATTCAAAAACTAGAAAAAGAATGATGTTTACACTTGTAAAGTCTATACTGCCAAATGCAACACTATTATAGAATGCTGAATTAATTCCCCACATGGAAATGCCCCCCAAAAAGAAGTCTTCCCAGAATAAGGTTCCCACCAAAGACAATTGCAACTTCAAAATGAAAATCTGAAAACTTGAACTTTCAGTGACAGCAATAAGCAGACTTGCTCTAGAGTCCTTGTTTCCTAGCTGGGTTACATCTCAGGACTGCATCCAAAAGCAAAGAAGAAGAATGGAAATGTTACTGAGAACCTGTTTCATTGCCAAGGAACCTTTTGGTGGAAAGACTTTGACTAGACCCATCTAAAACATTAGAAATTAGAAACTAATTCAAATTTATTGCTGAAGCACCCAGAGTTAGGTGGTTGATCTTTCTGAAATCATCAATATCCAAACCTATTGAGCAACCAGTGGAATAGAATCCAATCCCTGTATGCTTATCTTGGATCTGTTGGCTAACAGAAAGTTGTATTTAATAATACAGCCTGCCAATTCTCTTCCCCTCTACTCTTCCTCTAACAGTATATTACTGAATTTGTGTTTGATTTCTTAGCCCTTTCCTGTACCTTCCCCCCGCCCCAATGAATTTGCTCTGGTTGAACTGACTGGAAAGAAAAAAAGCTGAAGAATGCTCCTCTGTCACTAACTGTTCTGGTACTCGCTTCTTAGGCAGTAACCACCATACACTCTTGCATTGCCATTCCAGTGTTCCAAGGGACTGGTTTGGATGACATGGGATGTCAGGTAGCAGGTTCCAGATGCTTCAGTACCTTCTTCCTAGGTGTTTTTCACGGTTAATTCCAAGTGAGGTAATTAATAATTCTGTCTAAAGTGGATGTGTTGTAGCCTCTGCTTGGAAAAGGGCAAGATGTGGCCAATAGATGGAGAGAGGGGATTCTGCCCCTCTGCACTGCTCTGGTGAGACCTCACCTGCAGTGTTGTGTCCAGCTCTGGAGCCCTCAATACATGAAAGACGTGGACATGATGGAGCAGGGTCGGAGGAGGGCCATGAAAACAACTACAGGGCTGGAGCAGCTCTGCTGTGAGGACAGGCTGAGGGGAGCTGGGATTGTTCATCCTGGAGAAGAGAAGGCTCCAGACAGACCTAAGAGCAGCCTGCCAGTAGCTGAAGGGAGCTGCAAGGAGGCTGCAGAGGGGCTGTTTGCAAAGGCCTGCAGTGACAGGACCAGGGCAATGGTTTGAAATGAAAGGAGAGTAGATTTAGATTGGATGTTAGGAACAAGTTCTTTAGCACAAGGGTGGTGGAATGCTGCAACAGGTTCCCCAGAGAGGTAGTTGAGGCCCTTTTCTTAAGCCTGACATTGCGTATCTCAGGAAGGCTGTGAGCAACCTGCTGTAGTGGAGGATGTTCCTACTGACTGCAGGGGGGTTGGACTAGATGATCTTTGGAGGTCCTTTCCAACCCAAACCATTCTATGATTCTTTGTCTTAGTGAAAGATGGTGCAACTAATGATATACTTACCATTCAATTTTGAAGACTTCCAAATGTAAAGGAAATTTTACATAAAATTTTTTTAAAAATTATTTTGTTCCAGTGTTTGTTGATAGGAATAGCAAATCTGATAATGAGCATGGGGTAAGCAAGCAAAGCTTCAGACACACCAACTTTTTCCTCCTGCGTGAAATGGAAGTGGTTGTGTGCCTGAAATGTTGCTTCCCTTTCCCATTTTTATATTTGCATAAGAAGAGTTGTTCCTGAGCTCTGTCTTCTGTTCTTAGAGCACAGTGGTTGCTGTACCATTATTGCTGCAGTGTGACTTGAGCTAGGCTTGCCTGCATTAAAATTCTATGGGCGGTTCACCTCTGTCTCTCCATCTTTGCCTCGTTGAATAGAAACCTTTTCTTGTGAACTTAAAAACAGCAGCAGCAACTGGAAAAAAACAAAACAAAACAAAAAAATCACAACCCAACAAAAAACCCCCCACCCAACAACAGCAGCAAACAAACAACAACAACAAAAACAACCCCCCCAAAACAACAGATGGAGGAGAGCTTTAGAGGCAATTGGCAAGCCTGTAAGCTTTGCCCCCTTCCAGGAGGGGCATTACCAGCTGTGAGTTGCTGCTATGTATTGTTTTTATAGCAGGGTACATGTGCTCTGCTTTACCAGACTATGGGTTGGAAGCAAAAGGATGATTTGTGTCGCTGCCTGCCTTTGCAGTGTCCAGACTAGAGCTAGCCTGCCTGTCTTTCCTATTATAAATAGGAATGGGTGAACATGTTTTGCCTAATTTCAAATCCAGTTAAAGTTCATGGGTTTGAAATTCAAACCAGAACTCAGAACTTCTGAGGGCTTGTGTCCTGTTAGGAGCTGGCCTTTTGCCAGGACATGACTATTCATTTAACTTTTATCCCTGAAATCAAATCTCTATCAGTTTGCTGTACAAATCTGACACAGAGTTTGTGTTTCTTTGTATTCCTTACTTTTTATAACCTCCATTCTAGTGCCATGAATTTATGGTTGTTAGAAAGCTGTTATCAGAGATGTTTGCACTCTCATGAGCAGAAGGCTTTGCTTTGCCCTCTTCATTTTGTTTTTCACTATTTCAGTGAATGTATGCCTTCTGGCCTGTTCCTCCATACATCCAACTTAGTAAAAATAATGAAATCCACTTCATGTGAAGACCACATTTTAGATGCTATCTGCTTCCAATTTGGAATGAAATAAAACATTGACACCAAATACCCAGTAGTGAAATTTTTTCCGCTGTGACAGCTGTTCCAGACTGAGAGGCAAAGCAGTCCCAGAAGCTGTGCAGAACACTGAGGAACAGGATCTGTTGTAGTGCAAACACATGGTTCCTTTTTCTTAAGTCTTCCTTGCCTGTAGTGCAATTCTCAGCTGTCTGTGAATCGCTCTGCAACTCCGACACAGAAGATAACCTGAAAAGTGACCAAAAATTATCTGCAGCACTGCATTTTATAGGTTAACTTAGTATTAGTCTGTCGGTTCCATATAGGTCCAAGGTCCTGTTTCTGGGTTGAGCCAATCCCAGGCACAAATCCAGGCTGGGTGCAGAGTGGGTTGAGAGCAGCTCTGAAAAAAGAGAATTGGGGGTGTTGGTTGCTGAGAAGCTCCCCATGAGCCAGCAGTGCCTCATGCAACCCAGAAGGCAGCCCTCTGCTGGGCTGCAGCCAGAGCAGTGTGGCCAGCAGGGCAAGAGAGGGGATTCTGCCCCTTGACTCTGCTCTGTGGAGATTTCACCTCCAGTACTGCCTCCAGTTCCTGATGTCTCCAGTATAGAGGACACAGAGTTGGTGGAGAGAGTCCAGAGGAGGCCACAAAGATGATCCAAGGGCTGGAGCACCTCTGCTATGAGGATAGGCTGAGGGTGCTGGGGTTGTTCAGCCTGCAGAAGGGAAGAGTCCAAGGAGACCTTAGAGCTACCTTCCTGTAACTGAAGGGATTCTCCAGGAAGGCTGCAGAGGGACTGAGGGTGTCTAGAAACAGGACAAGGCGCAATGGTGTGCCAAACTTTTGTCAATTCCTTTTCACAGTCACTTCAGAGATATTTTTCCAGTCAGAACCACTAGCATCAACTATATGAAAAGTTGAATTTTTAAGCACTAAACTTGGTCAGTGTTCAAATATTCATTAAAATTTCCTCTGGAATTTTCAGTTACTGTTTTACAGGTGAAAAAAAAAATGCTAGAGAGAATTTTGTTAAAAATTCTTCTCCCCCCAAATCTCACTAGTTTAGCACAAAGAAATTGTAACTTAAAAAAAAAATACATTGAGGCTTTATTTTGAGATTGATAGTTTTCTGCTTTAGCTGGAACTGTTACTAATGTCCTTTCTCCCCTCTCTGTTTTCCTTCCTGCTGGGTGATGTATTGCATGAGGCCTCTAATCACAAATTTCACATTAAATTTGAGAGGAGGGTTAGATTGAGTGTGAAGAATTTTAGGCATCTGTACTGACAAAGGCAAATTATTTTATTCTCCCCTCAGCTTTTAGAAGTTCCCCACATTTCCTTTAATGCTTTTGAGTCAAGATTTGGATCTAGTTCTTGAGTTTAAAGAGCAGTTCTGTAACAAGAACTATTCTTCACACCCCTGCCAGCTGTTCTGTTCTGCAGTCTGTGCAACTGATTGTAGTCAGTGGATGTTATAAATCATGTTATTTGGCCTTTGCCAACTTTGCCCGCTTCTCAAGAGAGAAGCTGCCAGTCTGAATCTTAAAAGACCCTCTGTGGAGAGCAGAAAACTTATGGTAGCCTGAAAAAAGGGCTTCTTTTTCCCTTTTAGGAGTGAGTGGATCAGCAAAAGAGTCTTTAAGGCCAGTCAGAGTGCAGAGTCACTGCTGAATTTGCAGTCTTTCAACAGCTGCTGTTTATTTTGAAGATGTCTCTCAGTTTGATGTGCCTGGATGAGAATGATGGGTACGGAACTGGGATGAAGCTCATCTCTTTTAAAATTACAATTAAGCAGGCAATTTCAATCACAAATTACGTGTCACCCTGGCTATAATCTACCCATTCACTTTGCAAAATAAAGGAGGCAGCTGATTAAATTTAGCCAGCATGCATTTGGGGTTTGTTGTTTTTTTGGGGTTTTTTTTGCCTGCTGTCTAGACAATTGGCTTGGTTCCCATTCCTCTGGTCTTAGCTTGCTTTCTTGGTTGTAGGCCCACTAGGCCACTTAACCATTCTGCTGCCATTTGAGCAGTGTGTTCCTGGGGTTAATCAAGAGTAGACAGGGATGGGTGGTTTGGGGTTTGTTTTTTGTTTTTTTTTTTCTTTTTGTCTCTTAGCTCTTTAGCAGAGAATACAGCATTAGTAAATCAGCAAAGAGAGAGTTTCTGCTAATGCTCAGTGAGTCCTCTTAGAGTGGAGCTTTAGCTTCTCTACAATCAGTTCTCTTTCTGCTTTGGTGTTCCTAAAACTTAGCTGAGCCCTTTCAGCTTATCTTGGTGCAGAAGCAGTGTATGTATCCTGATGTTGTCTCTTCCAGATGTGGTTTGTACATACATCAGAAATTAACTAAACAAAGGGGGGAAAAAGCATGAAAACAAAACCAAAAATGGACCACCCCTTCCAGACTGCAAATAGAGCAAGGCCAGAGGAGGCCACAAAGATGATTCAAGGGCTGGAACACCTCTGCTATGAGGACAGGCTGAGGGAGAACCATAGAATCATAGAATGGTAAGGTTGGAAGGGACCTCAAGGATCATCTAGTTCCAACCCCCTGCCATAGGCAGGGACACCTCCCACTAGTACAGCTCACTCAAGGCCTCATCCAACCTGACTTTGAACACCTCCAGGGAGGGAGCAGCCACAACCTCCCTGGGCAACCTGTTCCAGTGCCTCACCACCCTCACTGTAAAGAACTTCCTCCTAACATCCAGTCTAAATCTCCCCTCTGCCAGTTTAAAACCATTGCCCTTTGTCCTGTCATTGCAAGACCTTGTAAATAATCCCTCCCCAGCCTTCCTGTAGGCCCCCTTCAGATACTGGAAGGCTACTATCAGGTCTCCTCGAAGCCTTCTCTTCTCCAGGCTGAAGAGCCCCAACTCTCTCAGCCTGTCCTCATAGGAGAGCTGCTCCAGCCCTCTGATCATCTTTGTGGCCCTCCTCTGGACCCGCTCCAACACTTCCATGTCCTTCCTGTGCTGAGGGTTCCAGAACTGCACACAGTACTCCAGGTGGGGTCTGACGAGAGCAGAGTAAAGGGGCAGAATCCCCTCCCTTGCCCTGCTGGCCACGCTGCTCTTGATGCAGCCTAGGACTCGGTTGCTGTCTGGGCTGCATGTGCACACTGCAGGCTCATGTTGAGCTTTTCATCAACCCAGACTCCAAGGTCCTTTTCCTCAGGGCTGCTCTCCAGCCATTCACCACCCAGCCTGTATTTGTGCTTGGGATTGTGCCTACCCAGGTGCAGGACCTTACACTTCGCCTTGTTGAATCTCATGAGATTGGCCTGGGCCCACCTCTCCGGCCTGTCCAGGTCCCTCTGGATGGATCCCTGCCCTCTAGCAAATCAACTGTGCCACACAGCTTGGTGTCATCTGCAAACTTGCTGAGGGTGCACTGATTCCTCTGTCCATGTCACTGACAAAGATGTTAAACAGCACTGGTCCCAGCACTGACCCCTGAGGGACACCACTTGTCACTGGTCTCCAAGTGGACATTGTGCCCTTGATCACCACTCTCTGTGTGTGACCATCCAGCCAATTCCTTATCCAGCAGTGCTCCACCCATCCAGTCCATGTTTTTCCAGTTTGGTGACCAGGATGTCATGTGAGACAGAGTCAAATGCCTTACTCAGTTCCAGGGAGCTGGGGTTATTCAGCCCTGAGAAGAGAATGTTCCAACAGGACCATACCACTGCCTTCCAATACCTGAAGGGATCCTCTAGGAAAGCTGCAGGACATTTGCTGAGGGTGTCTAAAGACAGGACAAGGGGGAATGGTTTGAAGCTGAGGAAGAGCAGCGTCAGACTGAATCTTAAGAAGTTCTTTGGTGTGAGGGTGGTGAGACTCTGGAACAGGCTGCAGAGGGGGGCTGTGGCTGCCTTCTGCCTGGGGTTGTTGAAGCCCAGGTTGAATGAGGCCTTTAGCAGGTGAGTCTAGTTGAGAGGTGTCCCTGCTTATGGCGGGGAGGTTGGAGGAGATGATCTCTGAGATCCCTTCCAGCCTGAGCAATTCTCGGATTGTTTTTTGGGTTTCCTTTTTACCACTCCCTTCCCCCCATTGCAGTTTGCACTAAACTTGCACTAATCCTACTGCCTGATCTGTATTTTCACTAATTCAAAATTTACTCCATGTATTTCAAAGTGAGTTCAAGCTGCAGTTCCTCTGAAAGCTGTGTATGCAGGGGTTTGATAGTCTTTCCTGTGACTTTACTTCCACAAATTTCTTCAGTGTTTGGCCTCACAAATATTTTGCACCCTTCCCAGAAGTCTACCTTTTTCATCCTATTAGCATTTTAATTCATTTCAGTACAAGTGTCATAGTTCCTGTTTTTCCTTTTAAGAAGAAATTGGTTAACGTTTGCACTTCTTCCACAAAGGAGGTAGACTCTGTTTTGCCAGTTTGAAGCTTCTGAGTTGGACACAATGCTTCTGCAGAGGTGATGATAGAGTCATAGAATGGTTTAGAAGAGACCTTTAAAGATCATCTAGTCCGACTCTGCTGCTGTAAGCAGGGATGTCCCCAAAAATATGACTTTGCTCAGAACCCCATCAAGCCTGACTTTGAATGTCTACAGGGATGGGGCCTCCACCACCTTCCTGGGCAGCCTGTTCCAATGCTCCACCACCCTCATAGTTAAGAACTTCTTTGGATAAAAATGTGTGAGCGTGGGACTTTGCACCTATTTCCTGAAATGTCTCTTTGGTGGAAACGAGTTTGCTCCTTAGGAAAACCCAGCAGAGAGTCTGTGGGACCAGTGACAGTGGGGAGATGGAAGCCTATTCCTTCCACTTTGATGCCCATGATCACCAATCTCAGTGCCACTTTTTCATCCACTTTGCCATAGAAACAAGGCTGAATGTTATGCCATTGGCAAAAAAAAATGTGAAAGTAGCAGAGATACCTTAGAAGAAAATGATTCTTAGTATCATGTCAGGAGTCCAGTTGTGATTTACATATAGTCTGTTTTAGAAGCAATGAATGCAATTTATTTGATAAAAGGACCTTTTGAAATTATTATGTCAGATGCTTAATACATGGCTGGACTTCTGATGGGTGAAGTGTGGTTGCTGGTATTGATATACTAAAGTGTGCTGGTTTGAGGCTAATTAGAATATTTTAATAGAGAAAATTACACTATAGGCTGTGAAAGGAAAACATCATGATGTCTACTTCACTCATACGCTTGCTGGAGAATTGTTTGGGAACACTAACCAAAACAACAGATAAGTCAGTCTCTCTCTGTCTCTTGCTGGAACAGGAGCTGCTGGGGTGATGTAGCAGTTTCTGGGCTCTGGCTCCTCTGCTGATTAATCCTCACTAACCACTTCTCTTCTAACCCTCCTGGCCGATCCTCCTAATTTACCTT
>VWZE01012029.1:2038-22841 GCA_013396675.1 Eubucco bourcierii | reverse complement strand
CTGTCAGTTGAAATGAGCAATGTCGTTCTTGAGCTGGCCTCCAGTGGCTCTGAGATGTTTGGAGGCTGTTTTAAAAGCTGAGTTCATTCTAGGACAAAGAGAGTTTGCTGGGCTTTTACGTTTTCCTGTGTAAATCAGTGACAGGGGGGCAGGAGGGAAGGGGGTGGGGGAAAAAGGGTAGAATTATGCTCTGGATGCTGATCCCTTTGCATTTTTGGCACCATGCCTTCTTACTGTTTTATTGTCGATTTTGGCTGAACTTGAAGTTCCAACCCTGCTCCCTGCCAAAAAGAAAAGGAAAAAAAAAAAAAAAAAGTCAGGTCTTTTAAGGATACAGAGTAATGAAGCCAGTTTTTGAGTCTGCCACGTCCTGTAAGCAAATAAAAACCAATCTTTATGGAGCTCAGATGTTACTTCCTGTTCTCCTTTGGATTCCAAGCAGGAATGGAGCATTTTTTTCTCTGCATGTAAAGAAAGAAAAAAAAAAAAAAAACACAAAAAAGAGAGAGGAGGTAAGGCAGGGGGTGGATAGAAGGCTTCGAAGCAACACAGGAAAAAAGTCTTTAAGATGCTTCCATACAGATAACTTCAAATATGTGTAAAATGGTTTACACCTTAAGAAATAAATGTCTGTACTTGAAAAACTGTGCAGCACACCCCTCAGGCAGTGCTGTTTTGTAAGGCAATGGATGTATTAAAACAACCCAACCCTGATTTATGTTGTCTGTTTCCCTTTCTACTGGTTTTGTAACCATGACTTACTAGACTTGCTGTTGAGAGCGTATCCTAAGTTCTTAAGGCATGTAAAAGTGAGCAAGAAGATCCAACCTGAGATTTCCTGAGAGGAGATGCACAAGGGGAGAGGAAGATACTCTTTTCAGAGAAGCTAACTAGGACTAGGGTTGCAAGGGACCTCTAAAGGTCATCAAGTCCAAGCCCTTCTGCAGTCAGCAGGAACATGCTCAATAAGAGCAGGTTGCCCAGAGCCCTGTTGAGCCTCACCTTGAATGTCTTCAGGGACTGGGGCCTCAGCTACCTCCCTGGACAACCTTTTTCAGTGTTCCACCATCCTCACGGTAAAGAACTTGATCCTTACATCCAGTCTAAATCTGCTCTTCTCTAGTTTGAAGCCATTACCTCTTGTCCTATCACTGCAGGCTGTTGCAAATACTCTCTCTTCATCCTTCCTGGAGACCACCTTCAGGTACTAGAAGGTAACACAAGTCCATGAGTAAAGCAAAGATTTCAGTTTTTAGGTGCTGCTGCCTTCCTACGTTTTGACTGGTTGAATCAAATATTCCAACCCAAAAGATAAACTGCTACCACAAAAGCAGGCTTTTGGATTCTTGCCACTGTCAAATTACCAGCAACTGTAACTCCAGCAGAGCAGCCAAGCTTGAAATTCACTGTGGACAAATATTCTCTGTGCATAATATGAGAGGAAACTATTTTTGGTACTGAATGAAGATATGTAATAATTAACACATGATGAAGCCACTGTAAAAAGGTAAAAGACTGAAGCATGAATTCTTCCAGCACCCAAGAGGTGCTTTTGTATTTCAGTTAATAAGTTGTCTGGAATGCACCATTACTTTTTTTTCATCATTGTTTTTGTTTTCTTAAGTTTACATTATTAGAGCAACTTAAAAAATTATTTTGAGGAGAAAAGATTTGTTTTCCTCAAAAGAAGCAAAATGCTGTCACTCAAAATTGGTCGGTTATTCTGTTGCAGGGAAACAGAGGAAAGAACACAAAGAGTAAGTTACTGATTCAGAATCAGAGAATGGTTTGGGTTGGAAGTGATCTCCAAAGCAGCATGGGGACCTGGTGCTTAGGCACATGGTTTAGTGTTAACCCTTCAGTGCTGGGTTGAAGGTTGAACTGGATGATCTTGGAAGCCTCTTCCAACCAGAGATATTCTGTGATAAACAGAACATGTAAGTTATGGAGCAGTGGAAAGACTTTTGGAGATTGTCTCTCTGTCACCCCTACTCCCCTTCTCAGGTGGTCCTAAGCAGGCTGTCAGGAAGCCGAGTACGATGCCAAGTCCCATGGAAGTCAGTGGGAATTTTATCTCACTAAGATGGATGATCTGCATACTGTGATTGATGGCCTAGGCCTCTGTTCCTTTATCTTTGACAGGGAATAAGAAAATTAATAACTTTCTAATGGATAGGGAGTTTGGATTTTTTAAATTTTTTTTTTTAAGGCTGAACTAAGAAGGGTTACACAAACAGTAAGTAGTGGGAAGAAGATTTACTTCTAGGTGGAGCATTAAATATGAACTGTACATCTGGAAACATTTACTGGATTAGACCCTATCTGGAATTGTGAGGGAAGCAAGGAGCACAATGGGAAGCAAAGAAAATGGCACTAAGAAAATGAGCAGTTCTGCATTTAATTCATGTAGGTTAATATTGATAATTTCCCATCACATGGATAGTTTTCAACATTTAGAGTTGGCATAGTGCTGTTTGCACCTGCACTGTTTCACTTTAGCCATTCTGTTTTCTTCTGGCCATTTATTCTTGACTGCTTTCAGAGATGCATCAAATCAAAGAGTTAGAACATATCCTATCTTCTAGCACCACCAGAAAGCTGGAGGTCATTCTTTCTCTTATTTTACAATTCAGCCTCTCAGGCTGCAAATTACAGTGATGTTGTATTAGAATTCTGATGTAGTTTTGAACTTCAAGAAAAAAAACATTTTGGAAAAAAATAGTACCCCAAACTTCTACGTGGTAGTACCCCAAAATTCTACTTGATAGGAGCCCAAACTCTACTTGGTAGTACCCCACACTTCTGCTTGAACCTGTTCTGCAGAGGAGGTGAGAATTATCCAGTTTTATGATGTCACAGAATCACAGAATGGTGTGGGTTGGAAAGGACCCCCAAAGGTCATCTAGCCCAACCACCTTGCAGTCATCAGGGACATCCTCGACTAGAGCGAGTTGCTCACAGCCTTGTCCATACTGACCTTGAAGATCTTCAGGCATGAGGCCTCAACTACCTCCCTGGGTAGCCTTGCAGTGTTCCACCACCGTAATTTTAAAGAACATGTTCCTCACATCCAATCTAAATTTGCTCTTCTCTCATTTCAAACCATTGCCCTACATCCTGTCACTGCAGGCCTTCACAAATAGTCCCTCTGCAGCCTTCTTGGAGGCTCTTCGGGTACTGGCAGGCTGCTCTGAGGTCTGCCTGGAGACTTCTCTTTTCCAGGCTGAACAGCCCCAGCTCCCTCAGCCTGTCCTTGTAGCAGAGACGCTCCAGCCCCTTGACTCTACTTCATTGCCTTCCTGGAAAAGTTCTCTCATTCTGTATTTTAATCAAAGTCTTAAAGCTATACTAGGAACTGAGGGCTGCCCTCATTCATGTGGATAAAGATGTGCAGGGCAGTGTTGGGAGGACAGAGCCAGGCTCTGCTCAGGGATGTCCAAGGACAGGAAAAGGGGCAGTGGGGCAAGCTGGAGCAGAGGAGCTTCCATGGGAACAGAAGAGAATTTTTTTTTCCCCGTGAGAGTGTCAGAACCCTGGAGCAGGCTGCCCAGAGAGATTGTGGAGTCTCCTTCTCTGGAGATATTCCAAACCCACCTGGATGTGTTCCTGTCTGACCTGCCCTAGGGCTTCCTGCTCTGGCAAGGGTTTGGACTGGATGATCTCTGGAGATCCCCTTCAACCCCTAACATTCTGTGGTTCTGTAATGGAGCACAGTAGCCTCTTCAGGGATTTTGCAGTTGAATTTGCAGGAGCCTTCCTTCTAAGGAATGTAAGTTGTCTCTTTAAGAACAAGGTACATCTGCCACATCAAACATTGCCACCTGTGTGGCTTAACCAGCCAGCTTCCTAGAGGGAGTAGAGTTCTACCCCAAAGATGTTCTACAGTGACCTGCTCACATGTCCATTGAGGTGATTAAATCCTGTGTTGTACAGTAGGAGGCTGCGCAGTTGTTGGTAGGTTGTGGACTTGTGGTGGTGGTGCAGGCTGTGGATTCTGGAGAGAAGCAGAAAAGAAAAGACCAGTGAACTAAAGGGGAGGGAGAAAACAATACAGCCCCAAACTACTGCTGCAGATGAGGGAGGGAAAGGTATTTTAGGAGTTGTGTGATTTGGCCTTGCTGAGGGAAAGGAGAGCATGCTTTTGAGTTCAGCATTCAGAAAGACTAATGATTTCTGGCTTCGGCTGGGTCCTAAACCTTTCAGCAAGAAGATAATATTTCATTATTGGTGCCACCAGTGCAACCTCCCTGCTCTCAGTTGAAAAGGTGCATTACATAACCCAGTGAGTTCAGCAGCAGTCAGACACTGCTCATTTGTATGGCTGAACCTGCTTACAGAATCACAGAATCCATCCGGTTGGAAGGGAACCTCAAATGTCGTCTTGTTCAATCCCCCCTGCAGTCAGCAGGGACATCCCCAGCTAGGTCAGGCTGTTGAGTGCCCCATCAAGTTTGACCTTGAATGTCTCCAGGTGTGGGGCCTTAACCACAACCCTGGGAAGCCTGCACTGGTGTTCCACCATTCTCATTGTTGAGAACTGTGCTGGTTTGAGGCTAATTGGAATATTTTAATGAAAAAAAATTAGATTATAGGCTGTGAAAAGAAAACAGTGGTGATGTCTGCTTCACTCATAGGCTTGCTGAAATGTATAACAACAAGGACACAAACATAGATAGGACACAGAGAGTCTCTCTCTCTCTCTGGGAGCTGATGTGTCTTCTGGCCTTCTGCTGCGTAACCCAACTAATCACTCTACTTCTAACCTCCCTGGCCGATCCTCCAAACTCACCTTGCACATAAGGCAGACCCTGGGATAAGGTAGAGGGGTAGAAAGAAGGTGGAAGGGTAGTTGGGAGCCCCTCCTGGGGCCTCTGATTTTTGGGAGTAGTATTGTGTTTCTGTATTACCTTTAACTTGTATATTTCTGTAAATATTCATGTACATTGTGTATATATCTGCTTGTAAATTGTGCTAAGCTGTAAATAGAGCTTCAGTCCTTAACTTCCAGCCAGCTGAGTCTAGTCTGGGTGGTTTTTTCATAGTGTGGGAGGGCAGGTAACTCCCAAACCATCACAAGAACTTCCTCCTTATATCCATCTACACTCCACTGTTTGCAAAGGCCTGCAGTGGGAGGATGAGGGCAATAGTCCTGGGGAGATGAGTTCAAGTCTGCCTCATTTTAGTGACACTTAAAAGGAACTCCTTACACTGTGAATGTTTGAGTGCTTTGTACAAAGCTAATACAGGACATGTATTTTTTATGACTTATAACAGTATAAATGTTTGCCAAGGGTTTCATTCAGATCTAGTATTGTTTTAGTGCGAACTGTTAAACTCTTATTATAGAAGATCAATATTGAAGAACTGGATTTAGATATTTAATTTTACAACATGCACAACTTTACCAAATAGAAAACTATTCCTTTAGTTTTCATCTCAACTGAGTGCAAGTTCGTTGTCCTTTGAAAATAAAAGGAACATCTTTGTTTGAGCTCACAGTATTTTGCATAGTTTACAGCTAAGTGCTTTTTAGCAAGTCAAATGTGTCTTCTGTAACCACAGAATGACAGAATGTTAGAGGTTGGAAGAGACCTGGCCTGGTGAGGCCACATTGGGAATATTGTGTCCGGTTCTGGGCCACTCAGTTCAGGAAGGACCTCAGGGAATTGCTTGAGAGAGTCCAGTACAGAGCCACAAAGCTGCTGAAGGCAGTGGAACATCTCCCTGTGAGGACAGACTGAGGGAGCTGAGGCTCTTTAGCTTGGAGCAGAGGAGCCTGAGGGCTGCCCTCATTCATGTGGATAAAGATGTGCAGGGCAGTGTGGGGAGGACAGAGCCAGGCTCTGCTCAGGGATGTCCAATGACAGGACAAGGGGCAATGGGGACAAGCTGGAGCAGAGGAGATGCCATGGAAACAGGGTAAAAGTTTTTCCCTGTGAGAGTGTCAGAGCCCCAGAGCAGGCTGCCCAGAGAGGTTGTGGAGTCTCCCTTCTCTAGAGACATTCCAAACCCACCTGGATGTGTTTCTGTGTGACCTGCCTTAGGTGATCCTGCTCTGGCAGGGAGGTTGGACTGGATGATCTTTGAAGATCCCTTCCGATGCCTACCATCCTATGATTCTGTGATTAAATATTTACTCTCAAGTGATAATGCATAACAAGAATTTATTTTTAGGTTAGGAATTGAGAAAACTTTGAATGTTCCTAGCTGCAGCACCTCAAACTTGTTGTAGCTTTGCTATCATGTTTCCCTTGTTTTATTGGAATGGGCTTATTTTCACTTACATGACAGATGGGGTTATTGGCTAGGAATTCTTTATCAACTAGTATACAAAAATATGTTGCAATGTGCAGTGCCAGGATGATAGATAGTGTTTAGCAAACTGCTTGCTGCAGTATGTTTCTATCATATGCAGGCTTAATTCTTTTCTTCAGATCTCAATGCTGGACTGGCGAAGCCTAAATGAGGCCTCTACGGATTTTCTCCTTTCTGTCACGGAACAAACTAAATGATAAATAGCACCCCACAGTAGGGTGATTGATAGCATGGTGTGGAAGGCAGCTTTGTTTTCAGATGCTGCAAGTGTGGATGGAGAAGGGGAGCCTGAGGGGAGACTTCATTACTCTCTACAACTGCCTGAAGGGAGGTTAGAGCAAGTAGAGGGCAACCTCTTCTCCTTGGTGGCAAGTGACAGGACCAGAGGAAATGGTTCCAAGCTGTGCCAGGGGAGGTTCAGGCTGGATATTAGGAAATGTTTCTTCACTGAAGGTGTTCTCAAGCATTGGAATGGTCTGCCCAGGGCAGCGCTGGAGTCACCATCACTGGAGGTATTTAAGCAGCATGGGGACCTGGTGCTCACTTAGGGTTTAGTTTTGGCCCTTCAATGCTTGGTTGAAGGTTGGACTGGATGATCTTGGAGGTCTCTTCCAACCAGATATATTCTGTGATTCTGATGGATTTTTTTTTTTTTTTCTTTTTTCTTGCTTCTGTTTCTTAGGCCTCGCATCAGGACTAGTCAAGTGCCTGACCTGGATTGCTGTCTGGACTGAAGCAAGCTGTGCTGAGCACATTTCACTATGACAGCAGGTATGTGATATGACCTCCATACTTATGGGAGAGCCTCATCTTAGTGCTCTACTGTTGGTTGTATTTTTGTAATAGTAGGTGCAACATGCAACCACAGTTTCTGCCATGAAGGTAGTTTCCAGTGTTTGCTTGGCCTGGCAATCTTAGAAAGGTGCTTCTTGCTGAGCAGACATCTGCAGTTCTAGTCAGAGGTTGTCTCTAAAATGGGATGAATGGCCTTTCCTCTGATTACTGGATTTACCTGGTTATATTCAGAATTACTCTTGTTAAAACATAATTTGTCTTTAAAAAGTGTATTTAATTACACACAGTATCACAGTATCACCAGGGTTGGAAGAGATCTCAAAGATCATCAAGTCCAACCCGTTACCACAGACCTCAAGACTAGACCATGGCACCAAGTGCCACGTCCAACCCCGCCTTGAACCCCTCCAGGGACGGTGACTCCACCACCTCCCTGGGCAGCCCATTCCAGTAGCCAATGACTCTCTCAGTGAAGAACTTTCTCCTCACCTCCAGCCTAAACTTCCCCTGGCACAGCTTGAGACTGTGTCCTCTTGTTCTGGTGCTGGTTGCCTGAGAGAAGAAGGTAACCTCCTCCTGGCTACAACCACCTTTCAGGTAGTTGTAGACTGCAATAAGGTCCCCCCTGAGCCTCCTCTTCTCCAGGCTAAACAATGCCAGCTCCCTCAGCCTCTCTTCATAGGGTTTGTGCTCGAGGCCTCTCCCCAGCCTCGTTGCCCTTCTCTGGACATGCTCAAGCACCTCAATGTCCTTCTTAAATTGAGGGGCCCAGAACTGGACACAGTACTCAAGGTGTGGTCTAACCAGTGCAGAGTACAGGGGGAGAATGACCTCCCTGCTCCTGCTGGCCACACTATTCCTGATGCAGGCCAGGATACCATTTGCCTTCTTGGCCACCTGGGCACACTGCTGGCTCATGTTCAGGCGGGTGTCAGTCAGCACCCCCAGATCCCTTTCTGTTTGGCTGCTCTCCAGCCACTCCCACCCCAACCTGTAGCTCTGCATGGGGTTGTTGTGGCCAAAGTGCAGCACCTGGCACTTGGATTTATTGAATGCCATCCCCTTGGACTCTGCCCATCTGTCCAGGCGGTCGAGGTCCTGCTGCAGAGCCCTTACTTACTTAAAGTGCTATGAGAGAACCTAGATTTTTAAAAAAATAAATAATCTATTACAATTTAATTCAGCTGATAGAGGAAATAAAAAGGAGAGAAAGGTGCTGTGCTAGGTTAACACAGCCCACTCTTGCAAGCTCACTTTCTCCACACACAGACAGGAAGGAAAGTGACACACAAAACAACCCTGGGCTGAGATAAAGAGGGTGGGATAAAGAATTTTACTGGAAATGATCTAGTGCACAATTGCCTATTTGCTGAAAATGCAGCAAAATACAGAAGCAGCAGCAGAAGCCACTGACAAAACTGTCACCCCTCCTCAAGCACACAGTAGACAGCACAGCTAAAAAGCTCAACACCCTAAAAAAACTGGAAACCAGAAGCAGCAACCAGAACAAGAATCTGTTGCAATCTGAACTTCAAGTCCCATGACAGTTTGCTCTACCCAGCACTTTTCATCTTGAAGGTGGCATGACAGCAGCATGGTATTAACTACACCAGCAGGTTCAACTCAACCCAGGACAGGTGCTTGGGTTCATCTGTAGAGACAAAGAAGTCCCTGCAAAGGTAGCTCAAAACTGTATTTACTCTTAAGTCAACTGAGGGAGTGGTGTGTTTGTTTGGGCTGGGGTAGTGTTCATTTCTAAAACGTAGCTGGTATGGTTCTGTGCTTTGGATTTGTGAGAGAAACAAGCATTGATAGCACAGGGATGTTCAGTTACTGCCAAGCAATGCTTATACAGGGCCAAGGCCTTTTCTACTTCTCACCCCACCAGTGAGTAGGCTCAGGGTGCACAAGTGGTTAGGAGGGAACACAGATGGGATAGCTGACCCCAGCTGAGCAAAGGGATATCCCATATCATGTTGTGCTCAGCATATAAAACTAGGGGAAAAGGAAGAGGATATTTGGAGTATTCCCAAAGTTACTGTTAATGTGTCACAGAATCACAGAATGGTAGGCGTTGGAGGGGATTTCCAAAGATCATTCAGTCCGACCTCTGTGCTAGAGGAGGGTCACCCAGGAACACATCCACTCAGGTTTGGAATGTCTCTAGAGAAGGAGGCTCCACAACCTCTCTGGGTAGCCTGCTTCAGGGCTCTGGCACTCTCACAGGGAAAAAAAATTCTCAGTTTCCATGACACCTCTTCTGCTCCAGCTTGCCCCCATTGCCCCTTGATCTGTCATTGGGTCATCCCTGATCAGAGCCTGGCTCCATCCTCCCAACACTGCCCTGCACATCTTTATCCACATGAACGAGGGCAACCCTCAGGCTCCTCTGCTCCAAGATTAAGAGCCCCAGCTCTCTCAGCCTGTCCCTCACAGGGAGGTGTTCCATTGCCTTCAGCAGCTTTGTGGCTCTGTGCTGGACAAGCACAATGAATCTTTCTTGGAGATGGCTGTTTAGATGCTTGCTAATGGGATGTTGTGAATTAATTTCTTCTTTTGCTTTGTTTGCCCGAGTGGCTTTTGCTGTACATGTAAAACTCCCTTTACCTCAACCATGAGTTTCCTCTGTTGGACTTTCTCACATGGTACAACTCTCTCCCCTGTGGCAGTGTGGGGGCAGCGAGCGAGTGGCTACATGATGCTTAGTTGCCAACTGGGTTAAAACCACCACAAAGGGTCTAACGTTCATGCACATGTTTGCAGCTTTTTTTCATTGCATTGTTTTCTTCCTTTGCCTTTATTTTGCAATTCATAGGTTGTTGTGCCTTTCCCCTAATTATGCAGCAGCTTCTGATGGAATAGCAATGAAGGAGGAGCTCTTTTTTTTTCTTCATCCTTTTTTTTTTTTTTAAAATTTTTAATGCCTCATTTAACAAATGTTTCTCATGTAGCTTAATATAAAATTTAATGTAATATGAAAATTCTGCCTTTCTTGTGGTTCAGTTCATTTGCTTTGTAAAGAAGACATAAAACATCTTTTTCACAAACTACATTTTTCTCAGAACATTTTAGTGATATTCTTCTCTCATCTGAATTTTTTTTTTTGTTGTTGTTGTTTTCCATGAATATCCATTTGTAAAATTATGTGCTTGAACAACAAACCAAATACATTTGATTATTATGCTAACATATAGACAGGGGGGTTTTCAGACCGTCTTGTCCCTTTTTGTTCTTTATACTAGATGACAAAGATAAAACTTGTTAATGCTCAGATAAAAATAAACCACTCATAAATTGATTAAACTTTACTCATAGATTCACTAAGGCTGGAAAAGGCCTTTATGATCAAGTCTAACTGTAGCCCAACTACCATGACCACTAAACCATCTCCTGAAGCACCACATCTACAGTTTCTTGAACACATCCAGGGATGGTGACTTTACCACCTCCCTGGGCAGCCTGTTCCAATCCCTCACCACTTTCTCACTCAAGAAGTTTTTCCTCATGTCCAACCTAAACCTCCCCTGGCACAACTCAAACTCATTTCCTCTTGTCCTGTTGCTGGTTACTTAGCAGAAGAGACCAACAGCAGCTTCACTCCAGCCTCCTTTCAGGGATCCACAAAGAGCAATAAGATCTCACCGTAGCCTTCTCCAGTCTGAACAACCCCATCTCCTTCAACCTCTCCTCATATGATGCTCTCCAAACCTCTCCTCAGCCTTGTTCCTCCTTTGGGACACCCTCCATCCAACCCCTGTATTTCCTTTCCTGTGACACCCAGAACTGAAGCCGGTGCTCAAGCTGTGGCCTCACCAGGGCTGAGTACAGGGACACCATCACTTCCTTGCTCCTTATGGACACACACTGGGTTTGGTACAGTCCAGGATGTCCTTGGCCTTCTTGGCCACCAGCGCACACTCTTAGTGTTCATTTTCATTCTTAGGTCCTTCAGTGTTTATGTTCTTTGCCTGCCCAGGTCAGAGCTGGGTTTATATAGGTTGATTGGAAAAACAAAACAAAACAAAACCAAGGTACCAATTTTGGCACTGGCTTTTAACTCTTGAAGAAGTGGCACGTGTTTGCCATGCTTTTCTTTCCTGCCTGCTTTTCCAGTCAGTGACTGAATTCAACCACCATAGCTGTAGAAAAAAACAGCATTCTAATGACTGAGTTAATGCTAATATTCCTAAATAACTCCAAAGCAACTCCAAATCTGCCACATGCTCCAGAGAACAAAAAGTTTAGGATGGAGCCTGCAATGTCTGCCATTCTGTCTGCCTCTCTGGTAACAATTTCCTGTCTGTGCTCACCCAGTTACTGTCTCCCACCAGCTGTCATATCTGAGAGGCAGTCTCACAGGTTTGTATGTTTGATTTTATGCTCAGCTCAGCCACCAGAGCGCCAGAATGGGAAATGAGGAGAACTTGGAGCTCATTCACAATTGCAAAGCTTCTTGTCTATCTATAAAATGACAACATTAGAAAGCCAGATCTCCTTTTTGCTGCTTCATTTCTAGTCCTTGATCTAAGAGCTGTAGAAATTCAGGTCAGAGGGCTATCACTAAAAAAATATTCCGTCCTGTCTACCCTGCTGCCACCTATGTTGGACAATCCAGACTGGCAGATACACACTTGGTCTGGCAAGACAGTTGGACTAGAAGACCTTTCAAGGTCCCTTCCAGCCCCTGACCTTCTGTGATTCTGTGATTTCATGATTCTGTGTTCAGATTCATCTGTCATTATCTTACCTGAACTTTTTGCCCAAGAATAATCAATTGCTCTCCCAGAAATATCTCTGAAACACTTAGAGTGAGACTCAGATGCTTACACACGAGCACCCACTGACTCTTTTTGTGGCCTTGAGTATGTCAGACTTCTGCAGAGAGCTAACAGAAATGAAGCATACTTACAGGAGGGCTTGCAGGGCATATTGATATCTTTTAAAATCAAAGAATGGTTTGGATTGGAAGTGAACTCCAAAGTTCACAGTAAGCAGGGACATCCACCACCAGAGCAGGTTTAAAAATTAACGCTGAATGTAAGTTTTTAACAATATCTGTTAATAATGAATAAAGGGTATTTAAATTCAGTTTAGACTGAATTGACCAATTGCTGGTCAAGGAGTTCAACAGCCAGTTTAAAAAATGCAGGTGTCTTACTTCTTTTGAAATTCATAATCCAGATTTCATCAATGATTCTGTCACCCTGCTTTGCTGGGACCTCACTTCCAGTGCTGCATCCAGTATTTGAGCCATCAACACAGGAAGGAGATGGTCCCGATGGAGAGGGTACACACAAAGATGATCAGGGGGCTGGAACACCTCTGCTATGAGGACAGGCTGAGGGAACTGGGGTTGTTCAACCTGGAGAACAGAAGCCTCCAGGCAGACCCAAGAGCAGCCTGGCAGCAGCTGAAGGGAACTGCAAGAAGGCTGTAGAGGGACTGTTTGCTAAGGCCTGCAGTGACAGGACAAAGTGCAATGGTTTGAAATAAGAGGAGAGCAGATTGAGACTGAATGTGAGAAACAAGTTCTTTACCATGAGACTGGTGGAACTAATGAATTAAATTATGAAAGTGCCTATTAAAAACGAAAGTAATCTAGAAGTTATCCATGTAGGTTCCTAACTGAATATCTCTGGCAGAGAGATAGGTAGACTAAGCAGAACTTGAAGGGAAACATTGAGATTAATCACCCTCATGGCCCTTCTCTGGACACACTGCAGCACATGCACGTTCCAAACATAAAAATTAATTGGAAGTGCAGAGAAGCTCCAAAGTGAAGATATGTAAGAGTGGAAGAGATTAGTTACGTAAAGGAGAACATAAATAAGGACAACTATAATAAGGAATATAGAAGTGCAGAAGGTGAACTGGTAGGTTTTTTACCCATGTCTTCACTCTAGGAATTTAGCAATATTCATGACAATGAAATGTTACAGGCACAGTATTATTTTCCACAGTATTATTTAACCATAGTCTGCAATTCAACTGATATTTCTTAATTCACAGAATCATAAAATGGTTTGTGTTGGAAAGGAATTCCAAAAATTATCTGCTCAAAGGCCCTGCAGTCAGCAGGGACATCCTCCACTAGAGCAGGATGCTCAGTCTTGTCCAGCCTCACCTTGAAGATCTGTAGGGATGTGATCTCAACTGCCTCCCTGGGAAACCTGTTGCAGTGTTCCAGCACCCTCACACTAAAGAACTTGTTCCTCACATCTGCTCTTCTCTCATTTCAAACCATTGCCTTTCGTCCTGCCACTGCAGGCCTTTGTGAACAGTCCCTCTGCAGCCTGCTTACAGCCTTGGTTAGCTACTGGCAGGCTGCTCTTAGGTCTGCCTGGAGACCTGCCTCTCTTCTCCAGGCTGAGAGTGTCCAGAGAGCCTCACTGAAACACAGAATGAGGTAATGGAAATGTTACTAGCTGGCAGCTCACTGGTGTGCAGTGCTGTAGCTCTGTTCTCTTCAGCTGAGGCTGGATCTCACAGCTTTAAACCATCATTAATTAAGGAACCAAAGGCATCTATCTGAGAGGCACATGGTATAAAAGCTGCATTCTGCAGGTCTAAATGGGATTTAAACTCTCCCAGTCTGCTAATGGCAATAAACTGTACCCTGTCTGGACCTTGCCTTTTGCTCTAAACAAGGAGGTGCTGGAGGTGGCCTTGGCAGAGCAAGGCAGTGCTGGCCTGACATGCCACAACACTGAGGCCTGTGACAGTTTCCTCCTTAGGCCTGTGGCCAGGTCAGAGGGCAGCTCTAGATGAGTAATATGCCTGCACCAGCCTGCCATGCCCTGTGGGATGGTGGAGAGTAGAAGCTCCCATCTGCTGCCCCCTTTGCAGCCCATACCTTGTAGAAAGAGCAGCTGCAGCTGAGTGTAAACCAGTTTCTACAGGGCAGGGTAAGTCTTTGGAATACAATTGTCTGATTACACTGGCTGGAAGCTGCTTCTCACCACTGCCTTCTCAGAGAACTTTTGCTCTTTTGTTTTCACTATCAGCATTTCACAGCCAGTTCAGCTTTGGCTTCTTCAAGACTTCTACAAAATTACTTGAGTCTAACAATAACCCTGGCAGATGCCTCTCTCAGTCCACTTTTCTCCTTCTGCTTCATGCAGTGTGAGGCTGTCCTATTACACCACTAAGTCTGCATTTGAGTTGTTTTGGGGTTTGGGGTTTTTGTTCCTACTAAACAGAGTGAAACAGGGCTTAAAATAGACATTTCAAGCAGGATCTGCTGGACTCAAGAGCAGAGTCAGCCCTTGTGTCAATGACAACTCCAATTTCAGTCAGTGCCTCCTCTTCCCTTTGCTATAACATTAGGCATTTTGGCTATAGTCTGTCTCCCCAGAGAGGGTTTTCCTGCAGATATCCAGGTGTCTGTGTGCATAAATAAAATGAGGATTGATATCTTAACTATCAAGTGGCAGTCTGTATCCATCCGGTTCAGGATGTAGCCATGCAAAGCAGTGATTAAAATTCACAGAATCACAGCAACATTCAGTTGGGAAAAGACCCTCAGGATCCCCAAGCCCAACTGATATCCCTACTCTACAAGGTTCACCCTAAACCATATCGCCAAACTCCACATCCAGATGACTTTTAAATACATCCAGGATTGGTGACTCAACCACCTCCCTGAGCAGCCCATTCCAATGTCTAACCACTCTTGCTGTGAAAAAAAAAAAAATTCCTATAAGTGTTCATTAAGAGTATTACCTGACTGGAACAAAACTGATCTGGGAGATCTACAGGAAGATGTCTGGTGGGGTAACAGATCAGTGCAGGCTTGATAAAGGATTTTGAAATATGTGCTTACTTCTCTGTGTATATCTTTAAAGAGAATAAAGGATTTTTCTTTGCAGGTAAAAAGGAAAAAGAAAGATAATTTAAAAAGAACAACAACAATTTGTAGCTCCCAGGGAGTTCAGAGCAGGAAAAAATTTAAATCTGGCAGCAGTGGTCATGTTTTAAGATATAACAAACAGTCCATGAAGTTTATTGAGCTAAAGGACAGCATTATCTGGTAAAGAATCACAGAATCCAAGAATCATAGAATGGTATGGTTGAAAGGGACCTCAAAGATCATCCAGTTCCAACCCCCTGCCATAGGCAGGGACAGCTCCCACTAGTACAGCTCACTCAAGGCCTTGTCTAACCTGGCCTTGAACACCTCCAGGGAGGGAGCAGCCACAACCTCCCTGGGTGACCTGTTCCAATGTCTCACCACCCTCACTGTGAAGAACTTCTTCCTAACATCCAGTCTAAATCTCCCCTCTTCCAGTTTAAACCCATACCCCTCATCCTGTCATTACAAGACCTTGTAAATAGTCACTCCCCAGCCTTCCTGTAGGCCCTCTTTAGATACTGGAATGGCTCAGTTTGGAAGGGATCTCAGAGATCATTGACTCAAACCTCCCCATCATGGGCAAGGACACCTCTCAACTAGACTCAGTTGCTCAAGGCCTCATCCAACCTGGGCTTCAACACCCCCAGGAAGGAGGCAGCCACAGCCTGCCTGGGCATCCTATTCCAGAGTCTCACCACCCTCACACTGAGAACTTCTTCCTAAGATCCAGGCTAACCCTGCTTCCCCTCAGTCTCAAGCCATTCCACCTTTTCCTGTCTCTAGACACCCTCATGAAAAGTCCCTCTGCAGCCTTCCTAGAGGATCCCTTCAGATACTGGAAGGCAGCTCTAAGATCCCCCTGGAGTCTTCTCTCCTCTGGGCTGAACAACCCCAGGTCCCTCAGCCTGTCCTCATAGCTGAGGTGCTCCAGCCCTTGCATCATCTTTGTAGCATCCTCTGGATTCTCTCCAGCAACTGTGTCCATCCAACTTGGACCTCTCGAGCATTCACTGCCCTGCTATTATTTTCAAAGCATTCTTACCACTATGTCAAATCTTGATTTTTTATTTTTTTAAAACATTTTTCCATTCTCCATTTGCAGAGGACAGCATCATAGAAAGCAGGCTGGAGAGAGCCCCCCAGATGTTATGTTGGTCACTCCCTTTCTGGAGAGAGGATGAAGTGTACCTACTTAATTCCCAGCAGATGTCTGTCTAACCTGTTCATAAAAACTTCTAATGAGTGAAATCCCACAATCTCCCTGGAAAATCTGTGGCAGTGTTTCAATTTTTTATTCTATTAATCCTTTTTTTTTTCTTCCTTTTTTTTTTTTTTTTCCCCCTCTAGAGTTGTCTAATTCTCCCTACATTATTCATTTTATGTGATGATTGGGAATGCAGGGCTATTTGCTTGTAGAAAACTGTATGAGCAACTTGGCTGCTAAAGAATTGTTCACTTACTTTGGCAGCTTTTTGCTTCAAGCCCGCAAGAGGAAATTCTTGCCAGCTCCTTGCAATTTTTCATGTCTGTCTCATGGTACTTGGTGGGTTTTGGTTTTTTTGGTTTTTTGTGGGGGTTTTTTTTGTGAGTGGTTTTTTTTTGGTATTGTTTTGGTTTTGTTTTGTTTTGTTTTGTTTTGTTTTGCTCTTTTTTTCCCTTGAAGCTGCAGTTACTGAGTCACAGATCTTCACTTCTAGTTCAGAAGGGGAAAAAATATTCAAGTGCTCCCCCAACCCCCTGTGAAGAAAATACTTGCAAAGGCCTTTAAAAAATAATTAAAAGGACAAACAAAGGAGTTGGCAACCAATTGATGCAAGTTTATGTTCTAAATTTTTCAGCTTTCAAATTGCTTGGATTGCTTATTATTAGTGGTTTGATCTCACAGTTATGTGAAGTTCTTTTAACTTTTCTGGATTCTGTGTGAACAGTTCAAAAAGGACAGGGAACTGCTTGAGAGACTCCAGCAGAGAGCCACAAAGGTGCTGAAGGCAGTGGAGCACCTCCCTGTGAGGATGGGCTGAGAGAGCTGGGACCAGCTTGGATCAGAGGAGCCTGAGGGCTGCCCTCATCCATGTGGATAAAGATGTGCAGGGCAGTGTGGGGAGGACAGAGCCAGGCTCTGCTCAGGCTTGTCCAATGACAGGACAAGGGGCAGTGGGTGCAAACAGGAGCAGAGGAGCTTCTATGGGAGCAGAAGAGAAAACTTTTTGCCTGTAAGGGTGGCAAAGGCCTTGTGCAGGCTGCCCAGAGAGGTTGTGGAGTCTCCTTCTCTGCAGATATTCCAAATCTACCTGGATCTGTTCCTGCCTGACCTGCCCTAGGTGATCCTACTTGGACAGGGAGGTTGGACTAGATGATATCTGGAGATCACTTCCAACCCCTGCCATCCTATGGTTCTGTGTAAGCACAGAAATCAGCTCAGAGAAGTGACTCCTAAACCTTGGTAATTTTTAACAGCAAAATTACATTTTTGATGATTGCAGGATCAGCATTGAGTTGGAAACTACACTCTGATGTAAAGCCAAAATACAGTTTAATATTTTATGAAAACTATATTTTCTGGAAGCATGGGAAATGAAGTTTGCAATCATAGCATCATTACAGTATCAAGTCATGATAAGGAATACAGTGTTTACTTTGTGAAGCATTTCAATGCTTTCAAAGTTTGGTAAAGAAGGAACTCTCTTCCTCAAAGAGGAAAAAGACAAAGTGTTAAGATACAGCAAATCAATGAAATCTTTAATTTCAAGGAGTAATATGGAAGACATTTTCCTGCTTTGTCACACTTCCACACTTTTCCATTTGAGTAATACTTCACTTTCAGGCGTTTTTCATGTAAATGTTATTTTTTATGGCAAAATAACCTCATATACATGGAAGAAATACGAAATTATGAGGATCTGTGACCGAAAAGCAATGTTTAGAGTTTTGTAGATCAGCACTGAAGGGGAATTGCTTCTTTCTGAAGAGTTTTCCAAAATTCTTGAGATTATAATATTAAAGAAGGTGTTGAGGGGCGAAATGACAACTGTCCCTCGGGATTAACACCTCCCAGATAGCTCCTTTATAGGACAGATTATGAGTTGTGACTGAGTGAATTTTAATACAAAACTAGAACTTTTCAAATTAGTAAAATATTAAATGCTCTGTGGATTTTGTCTGTGTATTAGTGAGTGCTTGCAGTGCAGAAGGCCAATGGCAGCCTGGGCTGCAGCAAAAACCAGCATGGCCAGAGATAGAGAGAGGGGATTCTGCCCTCTGCTCTGGTAAGACCTCATCTGCAGTACTGTGTCCGTCTCTGGAGCCTTCAACACAGAAAGGATATGGACCTGATGGAGCAGGTCCAGAGGAGGGCATGAAGATGGTCAGGGGGCTGGAGCAGCTCTGCTACAAGGACAGGCTGAGGGAGCTGGAATTGTTCAGCCTGGAGAAAAGAAGGCTTCAGGCAGATCTAAGAGCAACCTGCCAGTAGCTGAAGGGAGCTGCAAGAGGGCTGCAGAGGGACTGTTTGCAAAGGCCTGCAGTGACAGGATGAGGGCAATGCTTTGAAATGAGAGCAGAGCAGATTTAGATTGGATGTGAGGAACAAGTTCTTTAGCATGAGACTGATGGAACACTGCAACAGGTTTCCCAGGTAGTTGAGGCCTCATGCCTGGAGATATTGAAGGTGAGGCTCATCAGGGCTGCAATCAACCTGCTCTAGTGGAGGATGTCCCTGCTGACTGCAGGGACCGGATGAGTTGGACTGGATGACTTTTGGAGGTTCCTTCACACCCAAACCATTCTCTGATTCTATTATCACTTGTAGATTGTCTAAAATAAGTTTGGTTTGTGTTTTTTTTCCCCCCTCTTCCTGCCCCTAACCAAAACACATCTGGTATATTTTGACTTCCTGTTAATGATGACTGGCTGGACTCACCAGATTTGACCCTATTTCATTGTGATTAAGCTTGTTAGGGTTTTATGGTTTTAGTATCTGTTTTACAACATTTTCATTACTGTGTGTTGTATTAAAGTTCAAGTGGTTTGTATTTTTATGGTTGCATCTGGTCTGGATAAACCCTGTTCCAGACTAAAATGCTACTTGTCTCAGTACAGGGCATGAGAGAAGTTTGAAGTGTAATGGGAGGCATCTGTCTCAGTAGGATGTTGGGACCTAGGAACTGCTTTCTCCTGGGCTAGCTCATAGTAATCTCACTGGAAAAGATGTCCATGTTCCCATCCTTCTGCATTTCTTTATAGAGATCTGTTCTGTAATGTGTCTGCTGAAATCAATATGCCAGTTTGCAGAAGTGCACAGACGTTGAAGAAAACAAAGCTTTCAGCATTCTATTTAAATTGTGTTATCTACAATCTGATTAACATACCCAAGGATGCAACCAAGGCTTTGCTGTGAGGTCTGGTGTAGAGCTCTCAGTATGTGTGGTACCTGAACTTTGCATCCTTTGGTTGTCTCCTGCATATGAAAAACAGTCTTTCTGCACCAGCTTTTCAAAGAGCAGACTGGTCAAATATTTTTGCTCTTAAAATTGCCTTGAAATTTTTATCTCTTACTCTTGATGTTCCTTACAGCACCTCTAGCACAATTCTTAGTTTATTATTTAATTATCTTTTCCTTTTGCTCCTCCAGCACTTACTGCCTCTCTATACCGTTAATGCTTCACTCTGTCTCCTACAAGACAGATTTTGTTAATGGATCTGGAGATCACCTGGCTGAACATGAGACAATAGAGTGGCCAAGAGCATCCTGGCCTGTACCAAACCAAGTGTGTGCCCCTGTACTCAACCCTGGTGAGGCCACAGCTTGAATTGGGTTGAGTTCTGGGTGCCACAGGATAGGAAAGACATTGAAGGGCTGGAGGGTGTCCAGAGAAGAGCAATGAGGCTGGTGCAGGGTTTGGAGTGCATCATACAATGAGAAGCTGATGGAGCTGAGGTTATTCACTATGGAGAAGAGAGCTGAGGGGAGATCTAATTGCTTTGTACAGCTCCCCGAAAGGAGATTGAAGTGAGGCTGATGTTGGTCTCCCAAGTAACCAGCAACAAGAGGAGACAAAATGGGTTTGAGTTGTACCAAGGGAGGTTCAGGTTGGACATAAGGAAATACTTCTTTAGTGGAGAGTGGTGAGGGGTTGGAACAGGCTGCTTGGGGAGGGGATGGAATCATCATCTCTGAAGATGTTGAAGAAACTTTAGATGTGGTGCTCAGGAGATGCTTTAGTGGTCATGGTAGTTGGGTTATGGTTGGACTTGATGATCTTAAAGCTCTGTTCCAACCTTCATGATTCCATATTTGCACATAAAATAATTTTCAGTTTTTTATATTGTTTTACCTATTGTGGAAAATAGATATTTTATAAATAAGTAGGTTGTACTGAAATGCAGAATACAAATTAAATAGAAATACACAATGTCCAAGTTGCAGAGGGTAAAAGTGAGGTCTGGGAGCAGGCAAATCTGCCTACTATACTAGAAGATCATGTTTGTGAGCTCCTAAGAAACCTAAACGTGCACAAGTCCATGGGGCCTGATGAGATCCACCCACAGGTCCTGAGGGAACTGGCAGATGAAGTTGCCAAGCCACTGTCCATCATATTTGAAAGGTCATGGCAGACTGGTGAAGTTCCTGCTGACTGGAGGAGGGCAAACATAACACCCATCTTCAAGAAGGGTAAAAAGGATGACCCTGGAAACTACAGACCAGTCAGCCTCACCTCTGTGCCTGGCAAGATCATGGAACAGATCCTGCTGAAAGTCCTGCTAAGGCAAATGGAAAACAAAGCAGAGGTGATTGGTGGGAACCAGCAATGGCTTCACCAAGGGCAGATCTTGCCTGACAAA
>VWZE01012028.1:32421-46971 GCA_013396675.1 Eubucco bourcierii | reverse complement strand
GAGGTCCCTTCCAACCTCACCATTCTATGAGTCTATGCTTGCCGAGCGCAGGCAGCACAGCAGTGCATCGCTTACAAAGTGGTGTAGTCATTCTGCACCTAGCACCTAGCAAGGTCCACAGAGCTTAAAATGCCAACATCTTTGGCCAGCCCAGGACATTTCTCTAACCTACATGCTCAGAATTACCTTCTCAGTCCACACGATGGACGCTGCTGTTCTCCGGAACCAGAGCTCTGATACGGAGCTGCTGCATAATTCACCTCTCCTAATGCAGTAAGGATGTAGCAAAGTATGTCATGTCAAAATAAATATTCCACTGTCAGCCAGGAACAACAGCACTTGGGAGAAATCTCTCTTTGGAAAATCCTTGCCAAAACAATTTTGGTTTCTGAAGTAAAATATCAGATCTAATCTACAAATTCCCCTCTATACATTTATTTGTTTGTTTGTCCATTTCCTTTCTCGAGAGAAACAGCCAAGGGATTGCATACAAACGAAAGGCTGAAACATCAATCTGGGATCAGAAAAAACATATTGTATTTTTTTTCCCCATCTGAGAGGGATTGAAGTCTGCAAACTCCTGCTGCAGGTTGCTGCTGATGGTAGAACAGTCTCACAGTCTCACAGTATCACAGTCTCACAGTATCACCAAGGTTGGAAGAGACCTCAAAGCTCATCAAGTCCAACTCGTTACCACAGCCCTCCAGACCAGACCATGGCACCAAGTGCCACGTCCAAACCTGCCTTGAACACCTCCAGGGACGCTGACTCCACCACCTCCCTGGGCAGCCCATTCCAGCAGTCAATGACTCTCTCAGGCAACAACTTTCTCCTCACCTCCAGCCTAAACTTCCCCTGGCACAGCTTCAGACTGTGTCCTCTTGTTCTGCTGCTGCTTGCCTGAGAGAAGAAAGCAACCTCCCCCTGGCTACAAGCACCCTTCAGGTAGCTGGAGACAGCAAGAAGGTCTCCCCTGAACCTCCTCTTCTCCAGGCTAACCAATCCCAGCTCCCTCAGCCTCTCTCCATAGGGTTGTGCTCCAGGCCTCTCCCCAGCCTCGTTGCCCTTCTCTGGACACACTCAAGCACCTCAATGTCCTTCTTCAATGGAGGGGCCCAGAACTGGACACAGGACTCAAGGTGTGGCCTAAGCAGTGCAGAGTCCAGGGGGAGAATGAGCTCCCTGCTCCTGCTGGCCACACTCTTGCTGATGCAGGCCAGGATGCCATTGGCCTTCTTGGCCACCTGGGCACACTGCTGGCTCATGTTCAGGTGGGTGTCAATCAGCACTCAACGGAATATTGAGTTCCAGAAAAAAAAAAAAAACTGTAAAAATGTAATGATCTGGGCTAGAGCAGAATGGAAACCTAAGCAGGAATTTTGCTAGATGTGTTCTCATACTCTGAAGCACAAAGCAGCCCTTGGCAAGGTGCTCCAGCCCTTTATGGCTCTAGTTATAGGTTGAATTTCAGCTCAAGGATCTTTTCAGAAATCACAGGTTCCCCCTCATCATTTAACCCTCATACAGCAGCCTTCTGCTGTTGTTTGGGTATAGCAGGCACAGCTCAGCCTCTGTGAACCAGGTTGTTTGCCAAGACAGAAGGAAGCACTAAACTGCTAGGAAAAGAACATCCCCAAAGCCACTGTCACTTCCTTTGGGTTTCTCTCACCATTCTTTTAAAAGAGTTGGTACTGCCCACTGCCAGAATTGAGATCATTTAACAAGGCATATGTAAGAAATAAGATAATAATACATAATCATACATAAGATAATAATACATGTGATAATAATGCATAAGATAATAATACATATGATAATAACACAGAAGATAATGTGACTTCATTGTTGTCTACAGCTACCTGAAGGGAGGATGTAGCCAAATGTGGTTGGGCTCTTCTCCCAGGCGCCCAGCAACAGAAGGAGGGGACACAGCCTCAAGCTGTGCCAGGGCAGGTTCAGGCTGGATGTTAGGAGGAAGTTCTTGCCAGAGAGAGAGATTGGCATTGGAATGGGCTGCCCAGGGAGGTGGTGGAGTCATTCCTAGAGATGTTCAAGACAAGCCTGGATGGGCCACATAGTGCCATGGTCTGATTGATTGGCTAGGGCTGGGTGCTAGGTTGGGTTGGGTGAGGTTGGAGCTCTCTTTCAACCTGCTTGATTCTGTGACATCTATAGGAGCAGAGTTCATTTCTTTGCAGGCTTTCAATCCATTCCTGGCTGCTATACATCACAATTATGTACATAATGGTGCACATGAGTTCTTCAGAAGGGAAAACAGACATGCAGAGCATTCCAGTTACTGGTTGTCAGCTGTGCATACACTAAACATTCGCAGGTTGAAAGGGGAAAGTTCATGCCAGAGAGACTGATTGGCATTGGAATGGGCTGCCCAGGGAGGTGCTGGAGTTGCTGTCCCTGTAGGTGTTCAACAAAAACCTGGATGGGGCACTTAGTTGATTGGCTAGGGCTGGGTGCTAGGTTGGGTGAACTTGGAGCTCTCTTCCAACCTGCCTGATTCTATGATTTTCATGATTCTGTAACACGAATCCATTCCCAGTCAGTGTGGTCAGTCCCGTGTCTGATGTGTGTCAGTACCTGACAGCCTTTCTGCTTCCTCTGTCTGGATCTGGTGAGATCTCTGCAAGGCTGTTGGGGGGTTCCTACATACTGAACCAGTCCTAAAGCTGCATTTTGGCAGCAGGAACACAGCCATACTTGATCCTGTTAGTGCCAAGAACCTCAGTAGAGGAGGACAGCGAAAGCCCTGCCGTACAGTTGCATAAAACCCAACGTTCTGTTGCCATTTGTGATTTAAGTGCTGCTCCTGTTCTTGGGTCTGAAAGGAAATGTGTAGCAAGAGAAATCCCTGAGAGAGTAAAAGCTCTTATCCAGAAGAGGAGAATCTCCATCACAGAGGAAAATCCTCTCTGTACATAGGATTTATTAATATTTTGCTGATGGTAATGTTCATCTCTCTGCTTTAGACAGCTCATTAAACAACTGCTAAAACGTTTAATAAATCAACTCATGGTAATAAATTAGTAGCTTATCCAGGATCAGAGCTATTTTGACCACACAATTATCCCCCAGCTCCCCAAGGAACCATAACTGAGTTATCAAAGAAGTCAGAAAGTAATCTCAGTGAGGATCAGAAGCCACAGTCTGTCCAAAATGGTTTAAGGTGAATCTTCACCTGATGGTTTAAGGTGAATCTTGTAGAGGAGCATTCTAGGTTGGACTTGGTGATCCTGAGGGGCTTTGCCAACCTGCTGTGATCGTGTGAAAGCCACAGCTGTCCCATCAGCAAGTCTGTCAGCCCTTCTGGGAGCCTCAGCCAGATGGAAATGTGCATCTCAGCAGGAGGCAGATTGCAGAAGCACAGAATAGGTCTGGCTGGAAGAGACCTCAAAGATCACCCAGGTCCAGCTCTTGACCCAGCACTAAAGCATGTCCCTAAGCACCAGGTGCTTGAACACCTCCAGGGATGGTGACTCCACCGCTGCCCTGGTGTTGGCTTTCCCTGTTGCCACACCCCAGATGCTGTGCCTTTCCTTGCCCTTTTACCTCACATCCTAAACCAGCTTTGATACTGAGTTGTGCTCTTCTCCAATGACCTGCTGGTCCCCAGGCCAGTGTTATGAGTGATTGCAGTTCCTCCTGAGTTAGCCACACTAACAGCAGCTGCCAATCCCAGTTTCCACCTGTCCACAAAAAGCATCAACCCTTTCTAGCTCTACAGCTTCAGAGGAGACCTCTCTCCAGGACTTCAGGTATGTTATAAAAAGCACCAAAACCAGATTAAACCAACCAAATCCACCTCTCACATGTGCAGACCAAAACACAGCCCTCAGTCAACAGAGACTTGCTTGCAAGAATGTGGATCTTGGACATTGCCACTCAGGAAATGCTGAGACAGCAAAACAGCCAGAGAGGTTTATCATCCTCCATTAGCCATTCCCCATCACATGTTAGGATCTGTCACACCATCCTAGTGTCCAGCACAATCATGGATCTCCATTAGCTTAGCAGAAGTTTTCTTCTCTCCCTGGCATGACTGCTGAACTACACAATACTCCTCTTTCCTTCTGTCAGAGCACAGCTCCATCAGATGAACCATCTGGTCTGAAATCCTTCCCTTTCCTCTTCAAAATCTGTTCCATATTCCACCCAGAAGAGTTTTTGAACACAAAAGGGCTATTCAGGCCTCACCATTTCTCTGGCAGAGCAGACTTGCATCCAACTGCAGATAGACTCACAGCTGTGATGGGCTTCTGCAGAGACTCATTTTCTATCCACAGGAGAAGCAGTTTAATAGAAAGAAGGACCTGCTGTCTGCATCAGGAGGCAGGCAATATCACACAGGCACAAGGGTGCACCATAACTGTGCTTTCTCTTGCTGTCTGGAAATCAGTGCTGGCTAATTTCAAGCATTTAGGGCCAGATTAAAGAAGTGGGTATCTTGCTTCCAGCATATTTCAGGGAAGGTTAACAGCCAGAGAGTCTTCATCCTTTAAATTACCTCTGCAGGCACCAGCTATAGCTGAGGGCATTGCTGTGCCATTTCACAGAACCACAGAATGGTAGGGGTTGGAAGGGACCTCTGGAGACCATCGAGTCCAACCCCTCTACCAGAGCAGGATCAACTAAAGCAATTTCAAGCAATGTAACACAATGGTACTGGACCACAAACAGTGGATCCCAACTAGTGATAAGACCAAAACAAATGGCCTCAAGCTGTGTCAGGGGAGATTTAAATTGGATGCACTGAGAAGACAGAGGGTCCTGGTGCAGCAGGGTGAGCTAAAGGGAGCAGCTGTGAGCTGCATCAGCATCCCCTGTTCCACTGATGCAATCAGTGCTGCATGGTACTGCAGTGAAACACAGAATCATGGAATCATAGAATGGGAAGGTTGGAAGGGACCTCAAGGATCAGCCAGTTCCAACCCCCTAGCATAGGCAGGGACACCTCCCACTAGCACAGGTCACTCAAGGCCTCCTCCAACCTGGCCTTGAACACCTCCAGGGAGGTTGTGGAGCACAGAATCACCCAACGTGATCTTTGATCACGTTGGGTGATTCTGTGCTCCACAACCTCCCTGGGCAACCTGTGCCAGTGTCTCACCACCCTCACATGCATCAACCTTGTCCACCCATTCATCCTCTTCAAGGGAGAGAAAAACAACAATTATAGCAAGCACCAGTCTGCACTCTGAGCGTTTTATGAAGTGCAGAGCTGTTAAATTAAAACAATGATCCATGCAAACTTTCCCTTTCCTCAGAAGCTGCACCGAAAGGTTCCTGCTGCAGGGCATGCTGAAGGTCATTTGCTGAGGGAAGGAAAGCTTTCAGCTGGTAGGGGCTGTGACAGCCATAAGTGCCTAATCATCTGGGATCAGACCAAATCAGCCAGGTTACTATTGATAGCATCCTCTGTGGTTGCCCACAGGCCAGCACAGCCCCAGCTGCTTCCGCACCCTGCGCTGCAGGGTCAGCATTTCATACGTTCCATTAAACAGGCCTATTTTTAGGCAGGCTATCAAATGCTCTTTGCACTTGTTTTAAGGGAAGGCATTCAACAGCAAGACAGTTGATCTGAAACCTGAGCTGCATCCTTAACACGCTGCAAGCCTTCCATCACTTGGACCAGTTTAAATGCTGCAGTTAGAAGAAAAGAGGATATCTGGTGTGGGGGTTTTTTTGTCCACTCCCCTCGCTGCAGACAGACAGGGAAAAACAAACAAAAAAAAAAAAAAAGAAATAAAGGGAAGCAAACAACTTAGAGAGGTGACAATATGATTTATAAATTCAGGGAGCAAGGGAAAAGCATTCAGAAAAACAATATACAGATTTTTCCAGTGGGTACACAATTTAAAACGTGCCTGTGCCATATGGAACGGCGATGATTTATAACCAGGGGACTTCGAGCTTGCAAAATGGATAAAACTATTCCCAGAATATTTATTAAATTGAAGAATAGTTCCCAAGCAGAACAGAATTTACTATGCTAATTTCTGCCATTTAAATGGAAGAAGGAAAAAAAAAATAAAAATAAAAACCCCTCATCCTTAACTTAAGGGCTCAAGCATCTACTTGTTCCTTTGTTCTTAACGATGCACTTTTAACACAGCGATTTGTCCTTCCTTATTTATTTGCCTTTCAAGCCACCCTGCAAGTCTGGGTGGTGTCAAAAAGCATTTGCAAAGGATGGAAGGGCACAGGCTGCTGCTGGCTACGGTGGGGTGAAGCTGATGCTCTGGTTGGCACGGGGATGCCAAGGTGGGGAAGAGACCACAGTGTGCAGAACCAGTTCCCCAGCAGCACTGGGCACAACTGGACTGCACACGAAGGAGCTATAAAGGACCAGTGGTGGCCAGCCACAGGGCAAGAGGGATGGGCACACAGGTGAACATAGCAAGTTCCATCTAAACATGAGGAGGAACTTCTTCACTCTGAGGGTGGTAGTGCACTGCAACAGGCTGCCCAGAGAGGTGGTGGAGTTCACATCCCTAGAGTCATTCCAAACCCACCTGGACGTCATCCTGGGCAAGCTGATTAGGAGATCCTGTTCTGGACTAGATCATCTCCAGAGGTCACTCCTAACCCCCACCTTTCTGTGATCCTGTGGAAAAGCAGCAGTCCACATGAAGCAGGAGCAGCTGTATGTGTGTGAAGGTGTGAGTGTACTGTAGCTTCAGCCTTGGTGTGGTTCTCTGTAGAACTCCAGAGCTCACACCAAACCTCCTTTAACTCCTCTTTCAACTCCTCCTCCTTAACTTTGATTATAAACAAACCCCCAAGAAACCTGAGCGAGCGACACAGCCTCTGCAGCACACCTTTAAAACTTTAATATTCTGTCTGACACCTTCCCTAAGTGCTTTAATTGATTCCCTTTCCTGAGCAGAGGAGTTTAGGTGCTGCTGAACACCACCTGCTCTGTAATCATTTCAATTATTGAATTGCATCGTTGTACCAGCACAGAACATCTTCACCTCAGGTTAGAGTGACAGATCTATTTATGCCTCTCTATGATCTCTCCTTGCATTAGGATCTTAGCTGTCATAATACAAATCCAGAGGCCCTTATTTAGGAACTGGAACAGATCTTCTCTTTTTTTTTTTTTTTCCCCCCTGTATTTACTCTATGAGGTGTGAAGCAGAAAATCAGAGCACTTCAAGGCAATATTGGTTTTTAGAGTAACGCAGCTAAAAGCAAGGATGGATGAAATTAAGCATGCTCAGGGTTTTTTTAATCACTGTTATGACCAACAACATGGGCACAGCTACAGAGGGAACTGTTTTGGTTGTTTTCTTTAAATAAAGGAACCTGGGGGGAATCCTTTTGTACTTTCCACTCCATTATACAAACTGATGCCTTAGAATTCATTGAAACATAGAATCACAGAATCTTAGAATCATAGAATCACAGAATCATAGAATCACAGAATCTTAGATAGAATCACANCATAGAATCACAGAATCTTAGAATCATATAACTACAGAATCACAGAACCACAGAATCAGAGAATCACAGAATCAGTCAGGGTTGGAAGGGACCACAAGGATCATCCAGTTCCAACCTCCTGCCATAGGCAAGGACACCTCACACTAGAACGGGTCACTCCAACCTGGCCTTGAACACCTCCAGGGAGGGAGCAGCCACAACCTCCCTGGGCAACCTGTGCCAGTGTCTCACCACCCTCACTGCAACCAACTTCCTCCTAACACCCACTTTCAGTCTCCCCTCTGCCACTTCAAACCCATTCCCCTTGTCCTGGCATTCCCAGACCTTGGCAATAGTCCCTCCACAGCCTTCCTGGAGCCCCCTTCAGATCCTGGAAGGCCACTCCAAAGTCTCCTGGAAGCCTTCTCCTCTCCAGGCTGCAGAGCCCCAACTCTCTCAGCCTGTCCTCACAGCAGAGCTGCTGCAGCCCTCTGAGCGTCTTGGTGGCCTCCTCTGGCCTGGCTCCAACACTTCCATGTCCTTCCTGTGTTGGGGGCTCCAGAACTGCACACAGGACATCTCACCCCATTGGCCTCTCTGCTTTCTCTTCAACATGATCCTGCTTTGTGTCTGCCCAGGAAAACCTCTGTGAACCTCCTTTCCCAGGGCTCACTCCTGGTCACTCTAATGGCTGAAAAGCACAAAGTGAAGATTGCTCAGGATGTTAGTTGGATGTTAGGAAAAATGTCCTTACTGGAAAGGGGGTCAAGCATTGGAACAGCCTGCCCTGGGAGGTAGTGGAGTCACCATTCCTGGGGGTGTTTGAAAGTATATAGGCATAGAATGATAGAATGATTTAGGTTGGAAGAGACCTCAAAGATCATCTAGTTCTGATCCCCTGCCATAGGCAGGGAACTTGAGGACATAGTTTAATGGGCATGGTGGTGTTGGGTTGGTGGCTGGACTCAGTGCTATCAAAGGCCCTTTCCAATCCAAACAATTCTATGACTCTATGAAAAAAAAAGACAGCATAAGGTGAGGTTGGAGGCTCTCTACAACTCCCTGAAAGGAGAATGGAACGAGGTGGGGGTCAGTCTCTTTCTAGTATCAGGTGAGAGGAAATGGCCTGAAATGGTGCCAGGAGAGGGTTGGTTTGGATATCAGGAAAAGGAAAAGGCACTGGCACAGGCTGCCCAGGGAGGTGGTGGATGTCCCCATCCCTGGAGGTGTTTGAGAAACCTGTGGCCGTGACACCTGGGGGCACAGTTTAGCAGCCATGGTGGCGCTGGGTTGATGGTTGGACTGGATGCTATGAAAGGTCTTTTCCAATCCAAACAACTCTGTGATTCTCCAGATGCACTGAGCTGGAGAAGCTTGGCAGCTGTTGAAATGAACCCCCTCAGCTCAGCTCTCTGCCCTGTTGTTTCTCACGACACCAGAACAAGCTGCAGCTTCTTCATTTGCTGTTTTACTGTAACATGGATTCTCAGCAGCAGCCTCCATTTTATCTCTGAACCTACAATAATGTATGCAGCTTTTATGTGGTGACATTAAAATAGGCTTTCCTGTGGCTGCTACTGTTTTATAGCAAAATTTTATTTCCAGACATAAAACTCTGGAAGTGACCTAAATCTGTAACACACATCCATAAGTAAGGCACAGGATAGCTAAGCTGAAACTAAAAGCAATTGAACAATAGAATAAAAGAGAGTATTAGCTTTATGTCTTCCTCTTCCCTGAGACCTAAACTCAAATTCAGGCTTGGATCATAAAAGTAAATTAGTTTGATCTCATTTTGGCATCCAGTTGTGAAAATTGGAGTACTTCAATGGAGTAGACAGTCCCTGGTCAAGGGAAACATGAAGTTGAAAGTCCCTGAGTGTTCCAAGTGAGCAGATGGAGGTTGTTCTGAGATAAATTGCCCTCAGCCATTCCCTTCTTTGGGACTCTGTCTGACACAAGCCACTGCAACTCATTTTTATTGGATAGAGGGTGCAATAGACCAGGGAAGTCTCAGGGTGATAATTGGCTCAAAGAATTATTAGCAGAACAGACCTGGCACTGCCCATGGAATGGCAGCAGCTCCTCAAGAATATTTCAGAGCTGCACACACCTGTTCTTCAATATTAATCTCAGTTCTGCCCTTTGAAGGACTGAACAATTCCAATTGCTTCTCATTTGGATAAAAAAATCATCCTCAGGGATGGGACATCTCTGAGTAACCCATTCCAGTGTTTCCTAACTCACATTGTAAAAAAACTTTTTCCTCCTCTCTAAGCTCAATTTAATGTCTTTTAGTTTAAAACCATCATCCCTTGTCCTGTTGCAGCAGGTTGCACAGGAACACACCCAGGTAGGTTTTGAATCTCTCCTGAGGAGACTCTCAACCTCCCTGGGCAGCCTGCCCCAGTGCTCTGTCACCCTCCAGCCACAGGTGATCAACAGTTCACTAAAATAATCCAATGATTTTTTGTGTTTTTAGAGGAAAAGCAGTCTGAGTCTGAGTATTTCAGCTTTCCCTTTGCAAATAAAAATGGCAAAGTTAGCTCCACAAAAGGAAGAAAGCTCAGGAGCTGTGACCTCTGTTTGATGTCTGCCATTAGCTGGTGACAAACAGCTTTGCTTTCCATCTGCAGCTCCTGTTCATGCAAGATGGACGCAAAGGCAGAGCACAGCATCTTCTGCTCCCATCACCTGTTTCATTTCAGTTTCTCTGGGACAGGCATAAGTGTTCATTCCCTGAGCTGAGTAACTCCTCCAGGTGTGTTGAGCAGGCAGAAGAGGTGGAAACAGGCTCAGAGATTCCAGTGACAGCAAAGCAAGCCGCACACATCGCCGGGTCCGTGCCAGCTGTTCATAGCAGGCTCCTGTCCCACAGCAAGGCCAAGATGATGCAGATGAACTCAGCCCCCAGGAGGATGCTGTGTGCAGACAAACAGCTCACAATGGGTGGCAGCTGGTCCTCTAGCACTGAGTCAGTTGCCTGTTTCACTCCTTCACCAGGGCTCCACAGAGAGCTTTACTGGAGTAAATGAGCTCAGCTCTGTGCAGCAAGCAGCACAGTGCTGCTAGGCTCTGGTGGAGCTCCAGAGCTGCTTGTCATAAGGGGCAACACAAACTCCAGCTGCCAGAAGCAGCTTCAAGAGTAGAATTACCATTATTGACCTATCCAATCAGGGCAGTGCAAAAGGATGTTCTGATATCAAAATTAAGCAGAGAGAAGTATGTTGCCATTCTCAGAAAAGGAGATGGGTGGAATGCTTCTGAATTCCCTGTCTGATGTGAAGGGGATCTTGAGAGACATGGCCCAGAAATGAAGCCCTCTGAGGGAAGTTCTCAGAAGAATACCTGGCTCCATGTCACAGAACTGAACAGCAGAAAGGAGGAAGGTCTGTGGTGATGCTGGCAGGCTCTGTTGAAGAGGTCATTCGGATTCTGCCACTTACTTCTCTCTGAGTGCCCTAAGTTGTGTTTGACTTTGAGAAAGGACACCCAGCCCCGGTTTGAAGGCTGCAGCACAATGAGAATTCAAGCACTTCCTTTGTTCCAGTGGTTAATCAATCTCACTTTTAGGAATATTGTGCCTCATTTTAATTTTAACTTGTCTGCCTGCAGCTCCCAGCCATTGGCTCAGTGTTCTGTATTTCCCCCCTGAAGATACTTAGACACTATAATCAAATTATCTCTCAGAGATTGTGTGCAGGCTCTGAAGGGCATTTTATGGCTCTTTTCCCTACCACCACTCCAATACCCTTTTAAAAAATGTTGATACCCCTGGATCAGGCTCACCACTGCCATGAGTAAAAATTCAAACCACTTTCCTACTCCCTTCTGGTGCCCCCTGCTCATACACTGAAGGGTCTGCACAACACAAGCTCAAGGTTAGCTGCTTGCCCACTAGAACCCCAAATTATCTTCCAGCACTGCTTTCCAAGCTGCAGTGCCCATTCTGGTTATTTTTTTGACTTTTCTGTTTCCAGTTAGAAGTTACTTTACTTCTTTACTCTGCTCTCATCAGACCCCATCTGGAGTCCTGGGTGCAGTTCTGGAGCCCTCAGCACAGGAAGGACATGGAAGTGTTGGAGCCAGTCCAGAGGAGGCCACCAAGATGCTGAGAGGGCTGCAGCAGCTCTGCTGTGAGGACAGACTGAGAGAGTTGGGGCTCTGCAGCCTGGAGAAGAGAAGGCTTCCAGGAGACCTTGGAGTGGCCTTGCAGGATCTGAAGGGGGCTCCANCATTTCTCAAGGCCAGGTTGGATGAGACCTTGAGTAACCTGTACTAGTGGGAGGTGTCCCTGCCTATGGCAGGGGCTTGGAACTAGGTGATTCTTGAGGTCCCTTCCAACCTTACCATTCTATGATTCTATGAAATGTACCTTTTTTGGCAGCATGCCTTGGGTCAGAGCATTAATGCCACAGTGTGAGTGAGCATCAGTGGTCATGACATTATTAAAACAGTAGGAGCTACAGTACTTAGACAAACCACTGAGATGAAGAAAAAGGGGGGGGGAATAATGCATACACACACACAGAGAAACACTCCACAATTCATAGAATCATAGAATCATAGAATGGTAAGGCTGGAAGGGACCTCAAGGATCAGCCAGTTCCAAACCCCTGCCATAGGCAGGTCTGTGGTGATGGGTTGGACTTGATGATCTTTGAGGTCTCTTCCAACCCTGGTGATACTGTGATACTGTGAACATCCAGTTTCCATCTCCCTTTTGCCAGTTTAAACCCTGTCAATTGTCAGTAGTCCCTCCCCAGTCTTCCTGTAGCTCACTTCAGGTCCTGCAAGGCTGCTCTAAGGTCTCCTGGAAGCCTTCTCTTCTGCAGGCTGCAGAGCCCCAACCCTCTCAGCCTGTCCTCAGTGCAGAGCTGCTGCAGCCCTCTGAACATCTTTGTGGCCCTCACAAACCTGTCTACCTCCCTATCTACCTATTTACTACTTCTTTTGTTTTGAAGAAAACCTGACTACTTTGGACTATGGACTGTGTTGTTAAGAGATTCCAAGGCCCTGTTCTGAAATACTTAACCTTGGAGAAGCCTCATTGATACATGCAGGGAGGAAAAGATGAAGCCCATCTGTAAGGACAGAAGCCTGGAGCTGGGGAGCTTGATGTTTCCACCTTCCAAGATAGTTAATTTCTGGGGCTCTGAAGACTCAGGGGAGAGTTACCATAGCAAGTAGCACGAGACCAGAGCTATTTTTTTGTTGTTGTTGTGTCACTCAACACCAATTTAAAATCAATATATAAAAAAAATGTTATTTAATTCTATTCTTGATTTAATTTCCCCCCCACCCCCAGCAGGCAGAAAGAGGAAAGGCTGAACCCTTACCCTGTTTCATGCAGATCAGCTCTCTGCTGGTTGCCAATATCCATATCAGGTGAGCAAAGCTCAGGCAGACTTCTTTCAAAGGGCTGTGCAAGTTTACAGCTTCTCCTTTTTTCCTGTAACTTTCAGCAGCTTTTGGTCCCTTTCTTGCTTTATTTAACCTTTATTCACTGTTATTTTTTTACCTAAACCTTTGTTCACTGTTTTTTTTTTCTGGGTCCTGATCAATGCTAAGTGCACTCCTTTCTGTTCTGTGCTTTCTGTAGACGATTCTGTTCCCTTGATTGAGATTTTCTATTATTCCTATTTCTGTTTTCACTTTTAAAGCTGCCTTTAATTCACTTTAAGCAAACATCTGAATAGCTGTGAGGGCTGGATGAGAGCAATGCTGCCAAGGTCCCATTGATCTCCCAACTGGAGCTGCTGGCAGGCAAGAGTTGGCTGTTTTCTTTTCTCCCCTTATTTTGGTTTTTAATTCTCTGATTGTTTTGATAGGTCAGAAGTTTTTGGAGCAATGAAGGTGAAATCATCCTTGCCTTTGAACGTGCACCTCCTTCTTGTGCTAGTCCCAGCCAATATGGCACTGTCAGAAAGTGTTAGATGCAGCTTTTTATGTTGTCTGAAGCAGTTTCTCAACTGCAAGCTGGAAATAGCAGTTTGAAAGCCTGTGTCCCGGGCTGGGTTTAGCCTCCTGTGTTAACACTTATCTTCATTATGCTTATTTCTGCCAAATGTTTCTGCTTTTCAGACAGTTCCACTCTCCCTGAAGGGAAAGATCTGCTGGGCATTAGCTGTGGAGGTAAATAACTAGCCATGAAGGATGTGAGAGGACAGAAGCAGCCTGTGATGGGGTTGTGTTTATGCAGGCATAAACTTGGATGGCACAGGTAGGTGTGCTCTGGGTTTTGCATTTTCGTGCTCTAGTTTTAGCCTGTGTCTCAGGTTGCTAATTTTGAGGAAAAGTGGAGGTGACCCAAGGGTGTGCCTGCTCTGTAAAGAGGAGATGCTCAGAGGTCCCCAAGCAACTGGAGCTGTGCACCATTAGATCTCCCCAGCTCTTCAGTGGCTGTGGGGTTGGATGTGTGCTGAGCCCACCCAAGCCCTTGCTTTTGGTGTCAGGACAAGCAGAGCCTTTCTAAACTCCTGTGTGCCTAGGAGGTGAGGCATTGCCCTGGCATTCATGGTGGTGTTTACTTGTCAGGCTCTGCCAGCCCCAAACCAGAACTTCACACATTCATTCACTCCAGTAATCTGCTGATGTGATTAAGATGCTCTGTTGGCTTCTGCACAAAAATGGAGATAAATCTTACTTTCTTTGTCTGAAGTAATGAAATGGCTCTATCAGGCTTGGCAGCTTTGGAGTCCAGAAGGAATTTTCCTCTGTCAAATTAGTAGGGATATTTTCTGTCATTGCCTTCTAGCATGGTGAGAATCATTTGGCAGTTTAAATAGACACAGACATAGGAAACAGCAGTTCCAAAGAGCAGTTCCAAAGACTGAGTCCAGGCTGTGCTTTGTCTTATTCCTCGTTATGTGGTGATTCTTTCAGTCCCTTCTGCCCCTTTCTTCTGGTTCTTCTTTGGGAACCTGAGAAGAGTGCATGGATCAAATCTGAGTTCACCCTCAACCTCTCTGTGGACCATGAATATTATACTGAGGCCAAGACATAGTACAGTAGAAAAGGTCTTAAGCCCACAGTAAAACCAGTAAATGGGTAGGTAGGCAGGTAGATAGATAGATAGATAGATAGATAGATAGATAGATAGATAGATAG
>VWZE01012028.1:7165-24975 GCA_013396675.1 Eubucco bourcierii | reverse complement strand
GAGAGAGAGAGAGAGAGGGAGAGAGAGAGAGAGAGAGACAGAGATGTGATGGAAATGGAGATAGAGGTGGAGGTAGAGAGAATGAGAGATATCCCTTTCCTTTTCTTTCTGCTCCCATCCATTTTCCTCCTGATTTCCATAGAGAGAGTGGCACACTGGCTGCAGAGGAGATGGAAGATATTCAGTATGTCCCTGTTAGGCTGGCAGGCAAAAAAAAACCCAGGCAGTTAGCAATACCCTGCCCTGAGGTGAGGCTTGCTGAGCAGAATATGCAAAGCCATTGGACATGACATGAGGAATTGCTGCGTGTGTCAGAGAGCAGCCTGAGAAGCTGACAGAAGTTACAGAGAGCGCCAAGAGGGACATGTGAGTTTGGCAGATGGTTAAGGATGAGTTATGGGGGGGAAGAAAAAAATAAATGTTGAACTTGGCAGAGAGTGGAGGGGAATATAAGGAGCATTTGGGGAGCAGATCATAGAATTGTGGAATGGTTTAGGTGGGAAGAGACCTCAAAGCTCAGCCACAGGTAGGGACACTTCCCACTAGCACAGGTCACTCAAGGCCTCATCCAACCTGGTGCTGAACACCTCCAGGGAGGTTATGGAGCACACAGTCACCCAATGTGTTCAAAGATCAAAGATCACACTGGGTGATTCTGTGCTCCACAACCTCCCTGGGCAACCTGTGCCAGTGTCTCACCACCCTCACTGCAAACAACTTCCTCCTAACACCCAGTTTCAATCTCCCCTCTGCCACTTCAAACCCTTTGCCCCTTGCCCTGTCACTCTTATAAGGCCAGCACTGCCCAGGGGACCACATCAACAGTACCTTATGAGACTCAGATTACCTTGATTTCAGTATCTTGAATTCCAGATCTGTGTACAAATGTGCAACCAATATGGATAATGCCTCCCTAGAGCTGGCCAAATTGTCTGTTGTTATCTGCTGTGCTGGTTCATGACCTTGAGCAGCCAGCTCGTATTGGAAGTTACTGGATCATATCATGACTGAGGAAGCATCAGGACTCCCCATGAGGAAATGCTGCTTTTAGTTTAGGCTGAACAGAGACTACCCCTGCTGAAAAAAAAAAAACATTGCAAAGAACAATAAAGCCACTGCAGAGTCCTTCTCCCCATCCCTCACCAACGGTCCAGGCTTCCTTCCCTCACCTGTACACCACAGAAGGAGCTGAACATTGGAGGTGGTAAATCCACCTCCCTCACCTCTGTGTTATAAATTCACCACGTGCCCAAAGGCTCTTAGCACAGCATTGTTTTAGGTGAGTGAGGAATTCAACCTTCAGGCCAGAGAAGGACCATTGGGTTTTAGTGATGTCATCTGGATGGCTTTCCACAAGCTGATGAGACAATGCTCACTTGGACATTTCTGCCTACAGTGTGTGCTGACTCAAGGATGAGATCTCCTCTATTTACAGACAATATTGCCCTTGTAACAAGTTCCATAACTGATGTGCAGGGCTTCCCTGTGGACAGCAAGGATTTGCTGAGCTTTAGGAAGACCATCAGCAGCTTTTTGAGTTTCTCCAGACCCTTTAAAGGAGGGATCAGTGTCGATGGGTAGAGCTCATCAGAGGGCACTTTGAACAGCAGAAAACTATCCATGAAAACAGTGGCTTGATAATGCAGCTGAGGCAATGAGCTACCTGAGAATGAACAGTGCCCCACTCAAATAACCTGACAGCAGAGTGAAGTCCTGGGAGGAGGCAAAAGAAAGGAAGGCAGAAGAAATAAAGGAGGAAAGAGGGGAGGCAAAGAAAGGGCGAAACGGGAGAGCCAAATAAAAGAAAGGGGGGAAAGGGAGGAGGCAAAAGAAGGAAAAGGGGGAAAGAGGGGAGGCAAAGGGGGAAGGGGAGAACCAAATGAAAGAAAACAGGGGAAGGGAGGAGGCAAAAGAAGGAAAAGGGGGAAAGAGGGGAGGCAAAGGGGGAAGGGGAGAACCAAGTGAAAGAAAGGAGGGGAAGGGAGGAGGCAAAAGAAAGAAAGAGGGAAAGAGGGGAGGCAAAAGAAAGAAAAGGGGAAAGAGGGGAGGCAAAAGAAAGAAAGAAGGAAAGAGGGGAGGCAAAAGAAAGAAAAGGGGAAAGAGGGGAGGCAAAAGAAAGAAAGAGGGATAGAGGGGAGACAAAAGAAAGTAAAGGGGAAAGAAGGAAGTTAAAGAAAGAAAGGGGGGAAGAGAGGAGGCAAAAGAAAGAAAGAGAGAAGGAGGGGAGGCAAAAGAAAGAAAGGGGGAAAGAGGGGAAGCAAGAGAAAGAAAGGAAGAGAAAGAAAAAAAGAAACAAAAAAAGAAAAGGGGAAAGGAAGGGAGTGAAGCTGTTACTCCAGAGGTTTTGTCTCACAGCAACCTTTCCAAGCAGAAGCCAGTGCTGGTGATCAGCACAGCATCCTGCTGCAGAGCTCACTTCCACTTTGATAAGGTCAAAGCAAAGCTGGTTTCCTTCCTTTCAAAATAGAAAGGTCTTGTAAGAGACACTCATTAGCCCAAGTGACACAGGCTAATTAGGAAGGCTGTGGCACCTCTGGCCAGCAGCTTTTGCAATCCTGGTTTGTTACAGCCCTGAACATCCCAGCAGCTTGTGCTGAAGCCTCTCAAAAGTTTGGTAGAACTGTTCCTGTGGCTGTGCCTCGATGGATAAAGCTCTGTTAGCAGTGAACACCTGAAGCTGTCTCGTCCCCTCCCCACACACCCACAGCACCACACGTCAGGGAACAAAGCCAGATTTAGCTGCTAACAGTGGCAACCTGAAGGCACCAAACTGGGGCAGCATGCCATAATTGGCAAAGGATGGCAGGTCCTGTTGGTCACAGTGGGACAATCGTGAGCTTAACTCTCTTCTAGCAGACACCATCCACTATATTTACAGACCCTGGGATCCAATTAAACCTGAGGCAACAGATCCTCTTCTGGAAAGCCTTTCAGCCTGAAACTTACCTTCTGCAATGTCAGACCCCAGAAAGTGTTACACCTTGGGAATTAGCAGCCACAAACTGCCAATGATAGCTCCAATATTTAAACTACAACTCCCCTGGGGATCCAAACACAGCTCCTGCTACTACCACGTGTCCCATGACCGCAGCAGAGCCACTCTGAACCAGTAGCAGTTTGCAGGGAATAAATGTCCCTTTTTGGGCAGCAAGCAGAAGGCTGCAGAGAGACTGTTAGCAAAGGCGTGGAGAGATAGGATGGGGGACAATGGTTTGAAGTGAGAGGAGATTTCAACTGGGTGTGAGAAACAAGTTCCAGCCTGACTTTGAAAAGCTCCAGCCATGAGGCCTCAGCTGCCTCCCTGAGCAACCTGTTGATGTGTTCCAGCACCCTCAGGGTGCAGAACTTTTTCCTCACATCCAGCCTAAATCTCTTCTTCTCTCATTTCAAACCATTGTTCCTCATCCTGTCCCTGAAGATCTTTGCAAACAGTCCCTCTGCAGCCTTCTTGCAGTCCCCTTCAGGTACTGGAGTCTGCTATTAGGTCTGTCTGGAGCCTTCTCTTCTCCAGGATGAAGACTGGGGGTAATGGAGCAAAGCTGGAGGTGGGCAGATTCAGAANGGAGACTGAAAGTGGATGTTAGGAGGAAGTTCTTTCCAGTGAGGGTGGTGAGAGACTGGCACAGGTTGCCCAGGGAGGTCGTGGATGCTCCCTCCCTGGAGGTGTTCAAGGTCAGGTTGGATGAGGCCTTGAGTGACCTGTGCTAGTGGGAGGTGTCCCTGCCTATGGGAGGGAGTTGGAACTGGATGATCCTGGAGGTCACTTCCAACCTTACCATTCTATGATTCTATGATCCTTGTGATCCTTTCCAACCCTGAGGGATTCTATGGTTGTATGAACAACCTCAGCATTAATCCTTTATTTAAGTGCCTGATTTCTACGTAAGAAAAGGGAGGAGGAGGAGGAAGAGGGAAAAAAAAAAAAAAAAAAAAAAAAAAGACACTGTTTTTCAAATCCAGAGAGCCAGCCAGAAAGGGTACTTACAGAATCACACAATGGTTTGGGTTGGAAAAGACCTTAAAGATCATCCAGTTCCAACCCCCCTGCCAGAGGCAGGGACACCTCCCCTAAGGTCAAGTTGCTCGAAGCCTCATCCAGTCTGGTCTTAAACGCTTCCAAGGATGAGAAAAACTTGTGAAATGGGAAGTCTTCTTTTTCCTCTAGTTAGAAACAAGCTAAAAGCATCCAGGAGGAAAGTTCCAGAGAGCTCAAGCAACTGTTTTCCTTTGGTGATCCCAGCCACGTCGCCTCAATTAATTCACATGCAGAAGAAACCCAGGATTGTTTCAGCAATTCATTCCCTGGCTTGGACAGGAAAGTAAAGAAACCAGCACAGCGACTGTCTGAGCTGAACAAAAAGTAGTAACTTATTACAAGGCGATGGTCTCTAAACGCCTCTTAAGGAGGCAAGAAGGGGAGTTTTTAAATCGCAGCTCTCCTAATGAGTGACTCTACATCCAACAGACTCGTTTGTAATGGCGTTTAAAGCATACATCCAGCAGACTCTTGTCTGTAATGGCGTTTAAAGCATACATCCAGCAGACTCTTGTTTGCAATGGCGTTTAAAGCATACATCCAACATACTCCTGTTTGTAATGGCATTTAAAGCATACATCCAGCAGACTCCTGTTTGTAATGGCGTTTAAAGCATACATCCAGCAGACTCTTGTTTGTAATGGCGTTTAAAGCAGCTCACATTTCCAAGCAATGGATTTGCTTACAACCCCGGTTGTTGGGAGGATTGCATTCCTTTCTCTACACTAACAGCCCTTCAGAGGCCAGAGTTTTCAAAGAGAGTTGCTTCCCATTATGCCTTCTACTCTAAGGCTTAGATGGCCTCTTGTGCTCTTTTGGAAAGTCCAGCCAAAAAAAAAAAAAAAAAAAAAAAAAGAAGGAAAGAGAATATTANTGATAACTTCCCTGTTTTCTTTAACAAAGGGAATTTCGTGAGTTAGATGTCAAAAGCAGTTGAAGAAGTGACATCTCAAAGAAATGAGCAAATGCCCTGGAACTTCTACCTCTCTCTCAAAACAAAAACCAACAAAATTCCCCAACTGAACCAAAACAAAACCCCCAACCAAACAAACCCCTAACCAAATCCCCTAACCTCAAAACAAAGAAAACCTCCAATTGAAAACCTAACTCCCAAACCACCAAAAAATCCTCAACAAAAATCGAAACAAAAGCCAAAACAAAACCCAAAACAACCAATCAAGAACCAAACCACAAACAAACAAAGCAAAACAACCCACAAAAAAAAAAAAAAAAAAAAAAAAAAAGGATGTCAGAGCAGTTTACAGATTGCTCCTCTCTTCTCCACTAAACCCTCCTACTTTCCTAATTGACCTCACTCAATTACCTTTTGTGCTCTGCACAATGTTCCAATCCATCACATTTACAGTGCGATCCTCTTCAGAGGGTGACTCAGCCCTGCGGCTCCGTACCCGCCCGTCTTGTAACTACAAACCACAACAAGCAGAAAGCATTATTTGCATAATAGTGCTGGGAAAATGACTCAGAGGTGACCGGGAGGGAATGTGTCTGCTTTCCTTTTAATAATGTTTACCACCACTTTAACAGCAGAGATCAAATAAGAAGCGCTGAGGCTGCCGGTGCGGCTCGGCCTTGCTGGGCGCTGTGCCCTCTCCCCCAGCCGCGCTTCCAAAGCTCTGTCTGATCTCCGGAGTGGCTTCTCCTTTTCCTTGTTTTATCCTGCGTTTGTTTATTTGCTTCTCGTTTTGCAGAGTGTTAAACTTCCAAGTACAACTCCTGGCTGGGTGGGGAACGGCTGAGAGCAGCCCTGAGGAACAGGCCCTGGGGGTCTGAGGCTGCAGTGTTCATGCAGCCCAGACAGCAACTGTGTGCTGGGCTGCAGCAAGAGCAGTGTGGGCAGCAGGGCAAGGGAGGGGATTGTGCCCCTTGGCTCTGCTCTCCTCAGACCCCACCTGCAGTCCTGGGTGCAGTTGTGGAGCCCCCAGCACAGGAAGGACATGGAAGTGTTGGATTCAGTCCAGAGGAGACCACCAAGATGCTGAGAAGGCTGCAGCAGCTCTGCTGTGAGGACAGGCTGAGAGAGTTGGGGCTCTGCAGCCTGGAGAAGGCTTCCAGGAGAGCCTGGAGTAGCCTTCCAGAATCTGAAGGGGGCTCCAGGAAGTCTGGGGGGGGCTATTGACAAGGGCTTGGAATGCCAAGAAAAGGGGCAATGGGTTTGAACTGGCAGAGGGGAGATGGAAAGTGGATGTTAGGAGGAAGTTGTTTGCAGGGAGGGTGGTGAGACACTGGCACAGGTTGCCCAGGGAGGTTGTGGCTGCTCCCTCCCTGGAGGGGTTCAAGGCCAGGGTGGATGAGGCCTGGAGTGCGCTGTGCTAGTGGGAGGTGTCCCTGCCTATGGCAGGGGGTTGGAACTCCTGATCCTTGAGGTCCCTTCCAACCTTACCATTCTGTGATTCTGGAAGGCAAAGCAACCTGTTAAAACTAGCAACAATTATCTGTCCTTCCAAGAATCCTGCAGCTGCTTTGGTTGGAGAAGACCTTCCAGACCATTGAGCCCAACCATTCCCTAACTCTGCCAAGGCTGGTGCTAAACCACAGCTCTCAACACCACCTCACTGACTCTCTTAAATCCCCTCCAGGCACAGGGATTGCACCACTCTCAGGGCACCCTGTTCCAGTCTGAGAAACCTGCCAGGGAAGAATTTTCTTCTAATATCCATGGAGGTGTTCAGAAATGCACAGGCATGGCACTTCAGAACAAGGTTTAGTGGGCACTGTGCTGCTGGACTTGCTGACCTTACAGGTCTTTTCCAACCTTAATGTCCCCATGTAAACCAGAAAGGATTGGACTATATGACCTTTGGAGGTCCCTTCAACCCAGACTGTTCTGAGATCTGGGGGACAAATCATTTTCTTCATGCTGACCTTCTCATCTCTTACACATCACCAATTATTTGTTTTCTTCAACATTTATCTTTTTCTTTTCTTTTTTCAATTGATCTGCAGTGGCTTCCTAGCATTACCAACCAAAAGCATTGGCACTGATTGGCACTTAGAAAAATGGTCACTGTGTACCCTGTGCCACTTGTTTCTCAAGCTCAGACTATTTAACTTCTGCTTGCTTTTTAAATTCTTTTCTTCTCCTGGTTTTGGTTAGATACTCCAGGAGGAGTGCTGGAAGCATAACCTCCTCTAAAGCTACTCATTATTGCCCTGTATACAACCCTCCCCTGAGCTGCTCAGAACTTTGACCACACCATTCTGTCCTGACCAATGTTCTGGCTAGGGTAACTTCTACTCTTTTAATAAATCAGTGTTTTTCTTCAGTGGAAAAGTACAGAACAGGATGGAGAATGAGGGAGGCAGAGAATGGAATTAGATTATTTGGCAGTCCAAGAGTTCAAGTTTGAGACAAGAGAGTGGTTTCTGGGAAACAAAATTATATTTGATCTGGTGATTAAAGTAAGTATGAGCAAGTGCATGGACAAAGCAGCTAAATTAAAGATGAATATGCAATGGGGCTGCTGGAATTCTTTAAATTTAATATTCTGGTCCATCCTATGATTAATGTGTATTTTGAGACACAAAACTATTTGCATTCCACTCTGCCTCCTGCAGATTCAGCTTGACAAGGCTTTCATAAGAACCTTTCTGCCTTCTAGCTGTCTTCAGCTATTGCCTGCTTTCACTTACGGCATGGCCTTGCTGGCATCCAGGCAGAGCAGTGGACTTGAGCTCTGGTGCTGAGAATGAATTGTTTAGAGGCAGGTTGCAATGCAGCAGCACTCCCAGACAGTGTGGGTCAGAACACCTTCCTCCCAGGGCAGACAGCTTGGACCAGCACAGGCTGCACTAAGCAGGGAGATGAGGATGCTGGGATGTTTGCCACCCCCTTTTCAGATGTTACCAGCTCTAGAGACAGGAATGCTCAGTGGGAGTACCAAGCTACCTGACAGCTGACCTGCCAGGTAAGTGCCAAACTTCCTACCCATTTATCACAACCCACTGCTAGGGGGTGGGGGGGGTGGGGGGGAAATGCCCTTTTTTGCTTGTTACAAATGATGCAAAATTAATAAATCAATATTAAATTTGATATCCAAGCAAAGATTGTTCATAACTATGAAAACTTTATTAAATCTCTCCAGAAAACTTATTTACAAGGTCTGAAACACAGGGTTTGGGATACTTACACACAGAGGGAGCAGGCAGAACCACAACACCGGAAGGAATAACTAGGAAATGCCATCATCACGCTGCAAAGAGGCTCTTGGTTTCAATTATACCTCTTGCTCAGCAGGGGACTTGAGAGGCTCCTTTCTGCTGCTAAGGCAGCAAGGCACAATAGAATCTAGGTACAGAATTCCTCAGACAAAGGCTTTGAATATTTACTGGCAAAAATTATCTCCCAACTCTCAGCTTCAGATATCACCCAGACACTTGCATAGGGTTCTGGTGGTGTCTTAGCTGCTGAGGCTTCTGATTCTTCCCAGGGTGCTGGGAAAGCAGGCAGGCCATCTCTGGCCTCCTGGCCTCCCTGGATGATGTGTGTACCTCCAGGGCTTCCCAGCTTGACAGGAGGCTTTCAGGCGTGCCGGGACGTCCTGCGATGCGCGGTCTCGGCACAGTGCCAGGCTGGCTGTGCAGGCATTTAGAGCCTGCTCCTGGCAAACTCAGGGCAGGCAGTTTCCAGGCAGCTCAGGATGCAGTAAAGCAGCGAGGCAGAACACTGCCAGGAGCAGAGAGCAACAGCAAGCACAGACACAAGGGCAGAGCACATTGTTACCTGCTCATCCCTTTTTGTCAATACAGCCCCAGGCTAATGGGTTTTTGGACATTAATAACCAATCAGAACGGCAGTTAGCCAAGCCTGGCCATATTAGGTGAAGCCACAGGCTTGTTTTACCCAAATTTGGGAAAGCCATAGGCCTTGCATGAGGCAGGCACAAGCCAAGTGTGTGCACCTTGCTCACCACAGCATGTAAACAGGAGCAAAACAAGTCTGGGCAAGCCACAGTCCTTACACTCAGTGGCTCCAGGTTCTTTGTCCTCTTTCTCATGGTTGCTTCCCCCCACAGCAGAAGGAGGGAGAGCAGAAAAACACATCTGAGCAAGCCAGGACTGGTATAAGCCTATTTTGGCCTATTCAGGCCTACCACAACATTGCTGGAGAAAAGCAGGTTTCTGCTTCAGAACTAATCAACCAGGCAATCAGAGCCTTGTGCACGCAGTGACGTGTTTGTCTCTCAGGAAATATTTTTATCTATATCTGTCAAAATCTTTACATTTCTCTCAATTATTTATTCTTGTGTAGATGAAAACACAGCAGTCTGAACAGTCTGCACCTACACACACAGAAGTGCCTTCCCTAGATTCTCAGGCAGACTGCTTTGGTGAGCATAGTATGTCCATTATGGCAGTAAGCTACAGTATTGAACACAGCAGGCAGAAAGTGATATGGGTTCTGCCACAGAGCTACAGAAAGCACTGGGAGGTACAATGCAGCAACACCACATTTACAGATGCCACTGCAGGAAGAGTCATGCTAAGCTGCTGGAGGCCTAGCTTCTTGCAGGGTAATTGGTTGTCCTTTAAATGGTTTCTCATAAGACATAATTGCCTGGTTCCAGATAGGCAATAGAGATGAGCATGGAGCCTTTTTTACCTTTTGCACCTGCATGAGCCAAGGCAGTTAGAGCCCAACTCCTGACTCAAGATAAACGATAAAGTCATTGTGCTTTTAACTGAGTGCCAAACAAATTTTCTTCTGCTGCTCTCCAGACAAGATTCATTTACTACAATAATCTCCTTTACACCTAAATACTGCTGTGGTCACCATCTAAAAGCTTTATAAATGCTCCTTCAGGTCTGCAGTCTAAGACAATTACCCAGGTGCAAATCACAGCCTGCCAAAACACCAAGATGTGCAGCAGGTGACTCTTTTCTTTTAAAAGCCACATCTGCAGCACATGCATAGAAATTGGGCTGCCATCAACTGCAATTGCAGAGCTGTAGCCTCCCCCTCCTACAGAACTAGAGAGCATTTCAGCTTCACCTTTTGCATGTGTAACTTGTGCACCCACTTTAAATGTATCTTACTTATTAACGAGCTGTAGTGCCATAAAAATCTAAGAGAGTGAGCTACAACAAGCCACCTACACCCCCTAGTCTGTGTAGATCAAAGTGTCTGTTGGAAATCTGTAATGGCTATGATTAACCTGGTGCATAGCTCTATACCAAATCCACATACAGCATTATTTGTGCCAGCAATCACAATCTACTCAAAGGCAAACACAACCACATTATGAATGTATTTCTACATCAAGAGCTTTAAAGCTCTGAAGTGCAATGAGAAAAAGCCAAGCAGAAGCTGCAGTGCAGCTAATGAAATAAAGAACCAGGATCTCCAGAGAAGAAGAGGAGGTAGACCAAAGCCCAAAGAGCAGTGTGAATGACACACAGAGTTTGCAAGGGAAAAGAGGTGAGACAGCAGAGAAAGGACTACCTGAGAATCATGAGGAGAGGCCAATCTGTGCAACTGGGGACTAATTATGAAGGGGAATTAATAAGCCTGTCACCAGTGCAGATAGAGAAACTGGAACAGCAAACCAACCACCAGAGTAAGGATGTAAAATGTGCTTCTGAGGTCGATGGAAGGTAGGAGAGATTCTATAATTATCCTTTATCTATAATTATCCTTAATTATCCTAATTAATCTTGATTGCCTTCCATGTTGAAATGAGTGGTTGTACAGACCAAGAGAAGGCAGCCATTTAGCAGGGCTTTGTTCAGTCTCCCACAGCATTCTTGTAGGCACATGGAATGAGTACAACCAGGATGGGCAGGCCTCAAGGAAAGAGAAAAGAACAGCCCTGGAAGGACTGTGCTTAACAGTTCACAGCCTAACAGGCATCAGTTACAAGTGGCTCCCCTCAGAGCTCACTGCCAGGGCTGATACTACTCAAGCAAGAAATAATCACAGGGAATGTTAGTGAAAGAACCTTAAATGGTGCTAGAATATATATACACACCAGAAAATACAGAGAACCATAGGATGCACTGGGCTGGAAGAGACCTCTGGAGGGATCATCTCATCTAGGTGGACCTCATCTAGAGTCCAACCCCTCTACTGTAAGCAGGGACATCCCCACTTGAAGTTTCCAGTTTCAAAAGCTTGAACAGAAGGAATTTCAGGGAGCTAGCAGACAAAGTCTGGTTGTCTGCAAAGCTTGAGGAAGTTGCCTTTATGTTCACAGCCTCTGGAGCCAGTAGCATAAAACTCATCTTTTAACTTGCATCCCAAGCACCATCAAAACCTCCTGCGTAAAGTTTCTCTTCTAACAGAATAAACTGAGGTCTCAGAAAGGTCATTGGAAGTCAGTGGAGAGCTAAAAGGCAAAAGGCAAAGTCTGAGAACGCACTGAGGAATGGCGTAAAAAACTCTTCACCCTCCCAAGGTCCCAGAACCTTCATTTCTGTAACTGATCCATACACAGGAAAATGAATAATGAACCAAGGAAAGAGAAATGGTTCTTACTTTGTGTTCTGTCCTCAGTCCTGAGCACAGGAACCCCAGGAAGTCAGATGTTGTAAGGGACCCAAAGAGCTCATCCAGGCCAACCCTCCTGCCAGAGCAGGACCAGACAATCCAGCTCAGGGCACACAGGAGCACATCCAGACAGACCTGGAAAGGCTCCAGAGAAGGAGACTCCACAACCTCTCTAGGCAGCCTGTGCCAGGGCTCTGGGACCCTTCCAGGCAAGAAGTTGCCCTTGTGTTGAGCTGGAACCTCCTGTGCTGCAGCTTCCACCCATCAACCTGTACTAGTGGGAGATGTCCCTGCCTATAGCAGGGGGTTGGAACTAGATGATCCTTGAGGTCCCTTCCAACCTTACCATTCAGTGATTGCTCCTTGTCCTATCACAGGGAGCAAGTGAGCAGAGCCTCTCCCCTTCTTCTGACCCCCAGCCCTTAGATAAACATTGATTAAATCCCCTCTCAGTCTTCTCTCCTCCAGCATGCCTCCTATTGAGAAGAAGCTTCCACTAAAGGAAGGCCAAAGCTTGATGAGACCCATGAGACCATCTGGACCAAGTGGGGAGATGTGGGAGAGGGGGAGGGATGTGTTTTGCCTTCCTACCCCATGAGTACATCACATGGCTGTGGCTGACTTCCCACACCTCCAAGGTGACCAACAGTAATATTTGCTCTGTAGATAGGGAAGGTGAAGTCCAGATTGATGCCATTTAGGCTTTCAAACCCATAGTGCTTGCTCTGCAGACAAGATAATGACTAGAGGACCAAAAGGCAACAGAAGGCAAACCAAAGACTTTTTGGTCTCAGGTGCCCTTGGTTTGGCCATCTAACTGTTGATATTTAAGCTAATCTTATTATTCCTTTGACTAAATAAACTAGGGCTGCTTAAATGACACTAAGTGGAACACATCCTGTAGGCAAAGTGCTAATGCTGCTCCTGATCAAATGGCTGCTTTTACCCCCTATAATTTAGAATTAATGGCTCACTATGTGCAGCAGGATTAAAAATGCTTGAACTTTTAAAATGCATTTCCACTTCTGCCAATTGGACCATGTTACAGTAGGAGATTAACTACCAGGAGCTGGGGAATCTGACTGTGTCAGGTTTGTATATTAATCTGCATTGGTATTTATTTGTTTGCTATAACTCCTGCACCTCAGGTTATGCCTCAGAAAAGCTTCCTTCCCATCATGGAAAAATGGCAAGAAACTAATGCAGTAAAACTGTCCCTTTTTTATCCCTTCATCAATGTGGTTTATACTTTAAGAACCTGAAGCCAACACTTCTGCAATGGGCATCAGCAGGAACTTCTCCCTAACATCTTTCTTCCCTCTTTTTTTTTTTTTTTTTCCCCCCTTTCTCCCCTTTGGTGATGGTTTTATGTGAGTGGGCAAAAGTGGCAAGTCAGGTGCTGAGCAAGTGAAATGCATCATGCTCCTTAGGCAATACTTGTCAGACTTGAGTGTCCTCTGATGTTCAAGCTCTGTCTTTCAGTCCAATCTGAAATGGTCACAGAACTGCCAGCTCTCTCCCATACCTCAAAGAAGAAGATTAGTGATCAATGTCCTTTTCAGCTTCCCCTTTGGCTCTCATTCTTGCAAGCATTTGAAAATGGTAAATCTGCTCAGTGCTGGTAGTGCTTGACTGGAATTGTTTTCTTGTCAAGCTTTTTGGGTGTTTTATCATTTCAAGGCAGCTATCTTTTGCCTAAACCAGAGATGGTAGACTTGACGAGCACGACCCAAAAGCAGAAGTCACCTAAACCTCTGACTCATGGCATTCACAGCTCTTCTGCAAGAGTTTGTACCCAAACCACCTACAGCAAGTGCAGAAGAGCCTGGGAAAGCAAGCTGGAAGGGCAACTGCATCTTCCTAGAGGGAAGTGAGACTTTGTCTTTGGTGACAATTGTCTTGTTTCATCATCTACACCACACTAATTGCAGAGCTACCTGCTGACATGCAACCTGCAAACGTTTCTCTTGCTAATTATCTATTTACAACCCGCAGCAGTTTTGCACTGTAAAATAACAAGCAAGAACACATGTTTTCATAACACCTCCTTGAAAAAAGCCACTCTGTTTGTGACAGAAAACAACACTGACAGTTCCTTGCACCATCCCAATCAACAGCTGGGTTACATAACCTCTTCCTCTGTGATATGCAAATTCCCTTGGCTCGGGGAACAAGCCTCGCAAGGAAGAAGTTGTGCCGTATTAGCCCGGTCTGAATAGAAGGATGGATAACAGCACAGGGATCAGCTCTGTTCTCTACAGTCAAGTTTAGGGATCAGAGATAATTAAAAAAAGCAGCAAAGCAAGGCATTAATCATCTCATTGTGGGGTCCTCTCGTTGTTTCACAAGGAAACGTCAAGCTGCGTGGTTTGGCAGGCTTCGCCCTTGCTGTCAGTTAGGAGACGATAAAAGTCTTTCTTAAAATAATCTTTGTCTAATACTGTGACTTTCACACACCAAATGAAGTTGCCAGGTCTCTGCCACACTTCAAAGAATATGATTAGTGAAGAATGTGCTTTTCTCCTCTCCTTCCCTCTTGCTCTCCTGCTGCAGAAGCATTTGAAAATGGTCAATCTGCTCGGCGCTGGTAGTGTTTGCCCGGGATTGGATTCTTGTTCTTTGTGAGCTGTTGGGATCTTTAATCGTTTAGTTAAAGGCAGCAATCATTTGCCTAAACCAGGAAATAATGCAAGTAATGAGATATGCAAAACAGACATATATACACACACCAAAAAAAAAAAAGCTTCATGCCCCTAAGTCTCCTCCTCAATTGCCAAAAAATAATGAATCCTTACGTCTGCAGTGATAAAGCAGAACTCCTCACTCTCACTATCTCCATCTTCAGTTAGATTGCTTGCAGATCCACTGAAATTAGATGTCAGGGTAAATTATGGTGTAGGCAGAGTTGCTAGCCAAGGCTATGAAGGCTAGACACATAAAAACAAGGTGCTAGTGAAGGTAATTGCTTCTGATCTCAAAGCTCTTATGTGACAAAATTGCTGCTGATGTGGCATTTGCATCAGAGACTCCCTTTTAATTGACACTAACTAGATCCAGACCTTGCTTTTCTCTTTTTTCCCTTTTCCTACAGGGTTTTTCCTTTTTCTGCTTCATTCTTGAAAACTACCTTTTAAGAGAGTGGCAGACTGCAGAACACAGCTCTGCTTCCTTCACAGTGTTTAAGGCCAAAGTATGTGTGCAAAGTCCCCCCCAGCCAGCAATGTGCCCTCAGGGCCAAGGCAGCCAATGGGCTCCCAGGGTGCACTAAAACCAGTGCGGCCAGCAGGACAAGGGAGGTTCTCCTGCCCCTCTCACCTGCCCTGCTGAGGCCACATCTGCAGCATTGTGTCCAGTTCTGGGCTCCCCAGTTCAAGAGGGACAGGGAACTACCTGAGAAAATCCAAGAGAGGGCCAGGAGGATGAGGGAGGGATTGAAGCATCTCTGTTTAGAAAGCAAGGCTGCAGAATCTGGGGCTGTTTAGCCCAGACTGGGATGGGACCTTCTCAGTGCACATAAACGAGGTCATGAGGATGAGGCTCTTCTCAGCAGTGTCCAGCGAGAAGAGGCAGTGGGTACAAACTAGAGCACAGGAGGTTTGACTTGAACTTAAGAAACTTGTGTCCTTTGAGAGTGCTGGAGCCCTGCAGCAGGCTGCCCAGAGAGGTTGTGCAGTCTCCTTCTCTGGAGACATTCAAAACCTACCTGGACACCTTCCTGTGCAACCTGATCTAGGTAAACCTGCTCTAGCAGGGGGATTGGGCTAGGTTCATCTCCAGAGGTCACTTCCAACCCCTACTGTGGTGGTTTTCTGATTCTGTGTGCACACCTGTACCTGTCTGTCCTTGCACACAGCTGTGCTTGTGTTTTATACAGAGACCTGATAAGAGACTAAGCTGAAGTCCTGCACAAAAGGTTAAACCTGACCAAATGGTGGCTAGACTTATTGCTAAACCTATTGCAGTGCCTACCTCTCCACCAAGGCATTTTTCTACTGTAGTGCTCTACTGGATTTAGTTCCCTAGGCTCCCTATGTCACCTGTTCATAAAAACTGCACCAATACACCGAAGCCATCGGATGCAAAGGCAGCTCAACCAGGCTAGGCAGGAGGAAAAGGGTTAATAAAACTGCACCAATACACCGAAGCCATCGGATGCAAAGGCAGCTCAACCAGGCTAGGCAGGAGGAAAAGGGTTAATAAAACTGCACCAATACACTGAAGCCATCAGGGCAAAGGCAGCTCAACCTGGCTAGGCAGGAGGAAAAGGGTTAATAAAACTGCACCAATACACTGAAGCCATCAGGGCAAAGGCAGCTCAACCTGGCCAGCCAGGAGGAAAAGGGCAGAAGTTAAGTTTAATATATTTGAAGCTTTTAAGCACATTAAGCCAGAGAGATGCAGACATCAGACCTTTCTCAGAAAGGTTCTTCTCATTGATTGATGTTTTCAAAGTGCAGAAGACAGGCACTTACCCCTCCCTAGGCTTCCTTCAGCCACTTCTCAGAAGTCCTGCATGGTGTCCCTTGTTAATAGAATTGGAGTACGATTAGATCTTGGGAAGAAGAGAGCAGGGTAGAGAAACAAGTGCAAGTGCCAGGTGCAGAAGTAGAGGGCAGCCATCACATGGCACTCCTTGGTGCTCCCCTGCAACCACACCAGCTTCTGCTGACCCCATCACATCCTTTCAAAGGAGGCAGCACTGAGGTGGGGCTCACCAGAGTTTGTTTCACCCATCTACAGGCCATCTGCACTAAGCTGCTCAAGGTCTCTTTGAATTCATTGCCGGGAAGCAAGTACTTCAGTGATCACTGATATTTGGAGGCGACAGCTCTCTCCAGCTGGAGGCAGAGCTTGTTGGCAGCAGTAGTTCCTGAGGCCACACTCTGCCATCCAAAGAGCAGGTGCACAGGGCACTGTCAGTGCACAGCCATATTGCTGTTCAGTACCAAAGCAAAAGGCAACCCACAAGCATTGCTGCGTTATTGGCTTTACACTAAGTGCAAAACAAGAGGACAAAGCAGTGGAGTTCTCTTTCAGCCAGGTAATTGCCCTGAGGCAATGCTGGCTACCCTCATGCTGCCTACACAGAATTGAAACGGAGGGAAACCAGAGTAGTCTGCTCTAAATGTTCCTCTGGACCAGTCCACCCCTGGACTAGTTCAGAACTCACTCAGTGCTTGCCTCAAAGTGACTCAGCTGAAGTATCACAGAATTGAGCAGGTTTGGAAAAGACCTCCAAGATCATCAACTCCAACCTGTCACCTAACCCTTCTGGTTAGCTAACCCCTGGCACCAAGTGCCTCATGCAGCCTTAAACACCTCCAGGGATGGGCACTCCACCACCTCCCTGGGCAGCCCATCCCAATGCCAGTCACTCTTGCTGTGGAAAACTTCTTTCTAACATCCAGCCTGAGCCTGCCCTGGCACAGCTTGAGGCTGTGTCCTCCTCTTCTGTCCCTGGGTGCCTGGCAGCAGAGCCCAACCCCAGCTGGCTACAACTTCCCTGCAGGTAGCTGCAGAGAGCAATGAGCTCTGCCCTGAGCCTCCTCTTCTGCAGGTTGCACACCCCCAGCTCCCTCAGCCTCTCCTCACAGGGCTGTGCTCCAAGCCCCTCACCAGCCTTGGTGCCCTTCTCTGGGTACCTTCCAGCACCTCAACATCTCTCTTAAATCAAGGGGTACAGAACTGGACACAGCACTCAAGGTGTGGCCTGAGCAGTGCTGAGTAGAGGGGCCAAAGGACTGCCCTGTTCCTGCTGGTCACACTATTCCTGATGCAGGCCAGGATGCCACTGACCTTCTTGGGCACTTGGGCACACTACTGGTTCCTGTTCAGCTGCCAACCAGTACCCCCAGGTCCCTCTGCTTGACTGCTCTCCAACCACTCTGTCCCCAGCCTGTAGTGCTGTATGGGGTTGTAGGTATCATAATTTCAAGCTGGCCCCATGAAAATAATTCACTGCTGCCACCACAGGCACATTTCCCTGGAAGCCAGACCATCTCCTCAGCACTGCAGGCACTGTAGCACCTTCACAGAAGCAGAATTCTTCTCCCTTCCCACACTGGAGCCTACTTCCAGAAGCCTTGTGTTGCCACCCCATAGCCAACAGACACTCAGCACAGTGAACCTTCAGGCACATGAGATAACTCTGATGGCACACAGAGTCAGTCAGGGTTGGAAGGGACCACAAGGAGCAGTCAGTTCCAACCCCCCTGCCCTGCTCAGGGACACCTCACACTAGATCAGGCTGCCCACAGCCTCATCCAGTCT
>VWZE01012027.1:63500-149121 GCA_013396675.1 Eubucco bourcierii | reverse complement strand
TGGTTAGTGAGGATTAATCAGCAAAGGAGCCAGAGCCGAGAAGCTGCTTGATCGCACCAGCAGCTCCTGTTCCAGCAAGAGCCAGAGAGAGACTCACTTATCTATTGTTTTGGTTAGTGTTCACAAACAATTCTCCAGCAAGCGTATGAGTGAAGTAGACATCATGATGTTTTCCTTTCACAGCCTATAGTGTAATTTTCTCTATTAAAATATTCTAATTAGCCTCAAACCAGCATAACTATTGTGACTCAACAAACTTTAAATATTCCTCATGTTCTCTAAGAACAATTCAAGGCCATCAGATATTGTGGTAGCCATTCGTTTTGCAACAAAGCGTGTGGCTCAGTAGCAGAGATGAAGGATTTAACACAAGAAATGTTCCGAATATTCTTTAGAAATACTAGCAGCCCACTGCTGACATTCCCTGAAATGTGTGTGCTGTCTTTCTTTTTTCATTATTCACTCGTTTTAACTGAAATCAGCTTAAGATGGTGTGTGTGTGTGTGTGTATGTAATAAAAGTCTCCCCTGTGTAGATCTTAGCTCACCACTGGCAGGCGTTGACTCAAGCCTTTGTGTTACAAAGTCTAATATTTTCCATTTGATATTAACAAGATTTATTCTGTACCCTTATTTAGAATCCTTCTGAGTTCTTAACACTTCCCTTGGAAAAGAATTCTTTAATCTGATTTTTCACACACCAAATATATGTATGTTCTGCTTTTACTATTTTTCAATGTATTAAGTTATTCCTTTGCTTTCATGATTCAGAAAACGTCCACATCTACTAAATCTAGGGCCCACATATTCAGTTTTTATTGTATTATTTTATTGAACTCATAGACTAAGAGCAAAATTTAGGTTCCACCATTACCCTCTCTGGGAAACCTGTTAATGTGCTTAACTACTCCTACCTTGAAGATTTTTTCTTGTATGTCAAATCCAAATGGCCTTTCTGCAAGTTTTGTCCATTGCCCTTTGTCCTGTTGCTGTGAACCTTTCAGCAGAGTTGTATTTTCTAGAACCAGTAAGTAGATAACTTGTACTGACATATGTGGGTATTCATTCCTCCTTAGGAAGGAGTCTACATTTGTCCTTGTTGGTTTTCATAAAGTTACTCTCTGTTCAACTCTTCAGTCTGTCCAGGTCCTGCTGGATGGCAGCCTTCTTGTGTGTGAACCTTCCCTCACAGTTCTGTGTCATCAGCAAACTTGCTGAGGGTACACTGTATCTCCTCATGTAGGTCATTGATGAAGATGTTGACTGAAACTGGACCCAGGTGAGAAGGGTGAATACCACTTATTATAGACCTCCAACTTGACTATGTGCCGCTGGCAACAACCCTCTGAACTGTGTCTTTCAGCCAGTTTTCATCCCAACCCTCTGTTCATTCACCTAACCCCACAGTTCCTAACCTAACCTATGCAGATGCTGTGGGAAAAGACATTGAAAGTTTTGATGAAGACAAACAACTTCCACTGCCCTCCTTTTGTATATCTATCCATTCATGCACCCATAGTAGGCTATCAGATTGGTCAGACATGACTTCACTTGTTGAATCCTTGTTTTCCTCCATATGCTCTGAGATGATCCCCAGAACAATCTGTTCCATCATCTTTCCAGGGATACAGGTGAATCTGACGGGCCTGTACTTTCCCTCTTGCTTGCTCTTCTTGAGGACTGGAATGACACTGTCTTTCTCCAGTGCTCAGGCGCCTCACCTGTTTTCCAGGACCTTCAAAGATGATGGACAATGACCCAGAAATGACTTTCTCTGGCTCCCTTCGTACTCACAGGTGTGTCAGGCCCATGGATTTGTGGATATTCAGTTTATTTAACTGATCTCTACCTTGATCCCTTTTGACCAAGGAAAATCAATTTGTCTTTAGATTGTTTCTATGAAATTTCAGCATAAAAATGTAGCTATCTGGGCTCTGCTGCTTCAAGATGGGTTAGGCAGAACCCACTGTTATAGTTTCCTACAATACTATCTGTGTAAGAGTTATTTCACAGGAAATCTGTGTAACTTGCTTTCAGTCTAGTGTAATACCACTGATACTTCATTGTAATTTTCGAGAACTGTAATACAGACTACTTTCCTTTTTTTAATATCTACTCCCTGCAATGTTTCCAGTCTGTCAGTCTCTCTCTTGTAATAGAGGGCCCAAAAGTGAACACAGTATTCAAGAAGTGGTCTAACAAGTGCTAAGTACAGGAAAATAATCATTCCCCTTGACCTTCTGGCTACAATTTTGCTAATGCAGTCTAGCACATAACCTTCACTGAAACAAGAGTGCCATGATGATTTACACTGAAGTGGTCATTCAGCAGGTCTTTGAATGTCTCTTCAGCAAAGCTTCAGCCTGTGAGGTCATTGCCCAACCTATATTGAGGCACCCCAGTACAGAACCTGGCATCTGCTTTCGTTGAGCTTCATAAAGTTCCTGTTGGTTCATTCCTATAGAATGCAGGAACATCTCTGAATATCTTGGTAACCAGCATATTGATCTTTCATACCAGCCCGCCCAGTTTAATTTTATGCTGTTTTTATGCTGTTCAACTCAAAGATACAACATATAATGTTATAACCAATTACAGGGCAATTAAAATTTTCATCAGACATTCACTTTATCTTGTCTACAGCTATGAGCCAGGGCCTAGTTGTAGATAGTTCATACTGTTTTATTTTCCTAAAACTATTTTCTGAATATAAAATAATGTATAAGTATTTATTGTGTGTATGTAGCTAGATCCAGAGGAGAGCAACCTAAATAAAAATAGAAAAAGAGATAAAATATATGACTTACTGGAGAAAAACACAAAAAACAAAACAAAAAACAAACAGTCCACTAAACTCAAGAGACAGATGTTGAGAAAACTTGGTTGAAATTGGGCTAAATAATGACTGAGTAGCAGAATGGAAATGTGTGATTTGCTACGATATGTGTATATATATATGTGTGTGTGTATATATATATATATGAGATTATTAATTTTTGAAAAGGAGTCTTTTTTATAGTAAAACTTGAGCTGAGATAAAGTATAGTCATGTCTGATGTTTTTGTGGTTTTACTTTGGTTTTGTTTTTTTTTTTCTCCCCCTAAAAGATGAAACATATTGAACATGTTTTGTATGAAAGCTCAAACCTGGGATCCAAAGAAAGGCCTCTATCCACCATTGCTTTTAACTTCTCTTCCAAGTTTCTGGTCAACTAGCATTGAAATAAGTTACAATAACTTACTTTTTTTTTTTTTTTTAATTAAAAACTTAAAGATGTGCTATCCAAAGCTGTCACACTTAAGTGAGCTTGTTTTCATCAACAAAGAAGTGCTTATGTTCAAAACCAGTATTGTGTTTAAATCCCCTCTATATGAAAATGATTTTGAGATTCTAGGTTTAGATTTTCAAAGGAAATGAGGTTTATTACATAAGAGCTGGTTTATTACATAAGAGCTAAATTTTCCACTGGAGTCAATAGTGAAGTTCACAGATTTTATATGAAAGTGGAACAATTTCAATTTTTACTTCTTTTGTTTCAGAATAAGCACAAACAATGAAACTTTTTTTCCCTCCAAGTGTAAAAGACTTTTACCATGCTAAAGAAAATCCCTTAATAAATATTTTTGGTTGAAATAAATCTAAAAAAAAATTTCAAATATTGAGCAGTCACTACTCTGCTAGAAGATAACTAGCAAATTTACTGATTTCTATCCATGTGCCTCTAGAGCTTACTGCTTCAGAGGAGTACAGCCTGTGAATCAGGGTATCTACACATGCTCTTCTCCAGTAGAAAATATGTTTAGTAATTCAAAGGAGTATGAGATACAAGTTTTCCTAACGTGACTGCATGAGTGTAAGTAGTGTTAGTAATCCTTTTCACAACTAACTTTTTCAGGGTAACACTACACATGGGCATAAGCAGTCAAATTTTACACGATTTGTGCATCTCCTAAAGCAGATGCAAGTGCATAGTCTATAATGAAATGCTATTATACATTTCCTGTACCTTCAAATCAGTCTTTCCTGTCAAAAGGGATCAGTTTCTATTTCAGATAATAGGCTTTCATTGCCCCCCACTGCTCATGGTGGAGACAGCAAATTTTCAGTCTGAGTTATTGGAAATGACAATGAAACAAATGACTTTTTATCACTTTCTAATCCAGTGAAAATTCTGCAGGTTATCTTTATTACTAAGATATGTTCACATATATATAAAAAACAGTTTTAATCCAGAAGACAAGCAAACAGACAACAGAAAATAGCTGAGGCTATGTATTCAAAACCAATCTGTCACTTTCCTTAAGATACAAACAAAGACTGCAGATCCTCACACCAGGCTTCGGACTTGGACAGAATGATTCCCCAAACTGTCATCCTTCCTTGTATTTATTCAATTTTATTGATACTAGTGATCCTGGATGAATTCTTAATTAAGTATTAATTAGATCTACTTTGAGCAGGAAAAAAATGACACCATATTCAAATTGTAAGTAATAGCTTCCCTGTGATACTGATCCAATTTCTGCCAACACTAATTAAGAGGGACAAATGATAGAAGCAGAATAATTTGGGTGAAAAAAACCATCTAGTATGAGTGGGCCACATATTTGTTGCTTATAAAAATCTCTTCATCTTGTGTGTCCCTTTAATATTACCTTTCTAAAAGAAGATCTTTCAAATGCTGTTTTTTAAAAGCCAGCTCTTCACTTCCTTGTGACCCTAATGTAAATTAGTTTCAATACAGTCCTGCTTTCTGCAACTGGGACACAGGAGGATGAGACTACACACCCTTGAGAGTGCCTATTTTTTTTAGCAACAGAAAATTCAGTATCTCTCAACATCATTTTCAGTGTGTTACTATTACTTTATGATGTTACGTAAATGCAAAATAATGCAAAACCAATATTATGTGGTGTTGGAGAAATGTTCATTACATGTAGTCAGAATAATGTTTCCTGTCACTATATTTTATAAATCTAGATGAATAACAGAAAGATACGGTTCACAGTATACAACATTATATAACATATATAAAGACATGCAATGAATAATAGATAATGTATAATATATAATATTACCTTAGCATATATAGAATGATATCCATATAATATTTAAAATAATCATAGAATGGTCTGAGCTGGAAGGGGACTGCAAAGATCATCTGGTCCAACCGCCTCTGCAGTAAGCAGAGGCATCCTCAACTAGATTAGGTTGTCCAGAGCTCTGTTGAGCTTCACGTTGAATATATCCAGGAACAGGACCCGAAACACCACCCTAGGCAAATTATTCTGGTGTTCTACTACCCTCATGGCAATGAATTTGTTCCTAACATCCAATATAAATCTACTTTTCTAGAGTTTGAATCCATTGTCCCTCATCCTATCACTATAGGCCGTTGTAAACAGTCTATCTCCATCCTTCTTGTAGGACCCCTTCAGGGACTGGAAGGTCACTATTAGGTCTCCCCAGAATCTTCTCTTCTCCAGGCTGAACAACTCCAGATCCCTCAGCCTGTCTTTGTAGCAGAGGTGTTCCAATCTCCAACAGAACTCTGTTTTTTTTTCCAAATAGTTATATTTTTCCATATACTCAAGCTGCTTTTAATTAAGAAGAAAGGTAATTTTCTTTAGCATTTCAAATTGACACTCAGTCTTACTGCCATTGCTAAGCTAACTGTAAAGAAAAATAATTATGTGTTCTTGTTGATCTCATGATTTCAAAAACTTTTTTTCAGTTAAATTTTTCAGTTAAATTTTCAGTTACTAATCTGACACACAAACAGTATTATATCTAGTGAAGGCAAAGACAAAGTGATAGTAGCACTGCAGACAACCAAATATAAATAAAATATTGAGACAGCAGTCACGGAATTCTTAACCACTCTGAACATCACATATACAAATTCCACATTCATAGAGTTAGCTAGACAAGGTGGCAGAACAACAGAGAACCATAAGGATGATTAGGGGACTTGAACATCTCCCCCACAAAGAGAGACTGAGAGGCCTGGTGCTGTTTAATCTTGAAAGGAGAAGACTGAGAGGGATCTCATCAATGTCTATAAATATCTGAGGGATGTGTGTCAAGTGGAGGGGGCAACTCTCTTTTCAGTGGTGCACAGTAATCTGACAAATAACAATGGATATAAACTTGAACAGACAGTTTCTCCTCAACATGAGGAGAAACTTCTTTTGAGTGAGGGTGACAGAGCACTGTAACAGGTTGCCCAGAAAATTTGTGGAGTCTCCTTCTCTGGAAGCTTTCAAAACCTGCCTGGATACATTCCTGTGCAGAACACTCTAGTTGATCTTGCTTTTGGCAGGGGAGTTGGACTCAAACATGTCTGGAGGTCCTTTCCAATCTCTAACATTCTGTGATTCTGTGAACAAACTGCTGAGTCCACAGAAAAGTGGTGTCTGAGAAAAACATAACTAGAGAGTAGGGATGCCATCCAGAGGGATCTGAACAGGCTGGAGAGGTGGGTCCAGGTCAACCTCATGAAATTCAACAAGGTCAAGTGTAAGGTCCTGCACCTGGGAAGGCACAATCCCAAGCACAAATCGTCCAACCTGGCCTTGAACCCCCCCAGAGAGGGAGCAGCCACAACCTCCCTGAGCAACCTGTGCCAGTGCCTCACCACCCTCACTGCAAACAACTTCCTCCTGACATCTAGTCTAAATCTTCCCTCTGCCAGTTTAAACCCATTGCCCCTTGTCCTGTCATTGCAAGACCTTGTCAATAGTCCCTCCCCAGTCTTCCCGTAGGCCCCCTTCAGATACTGGAAGGCTACTATCATGTCTCCTGGAAGCCTTCTCTTCTCCAGGCTGAAGGGCCCCAACTCTCTCAGCCTGTCCTCATAGGAGAGCTGCTCAGCCCTCTGATCATCTTTGTGGCCCTCCTCTGGACCCACTCCAACTCTTCCGTGTCCTTCCTGTGCTGAGGGTTCCAGAACTGCACACAGTACTCCAGGTGGGGTCTGACAAGCGCAGAGTAAAAGGGCAGAATCCCCTCCCTTGCCCCACTGGCCACACTGCTCTTGATGCAGCCCAGGACTCGGTTGGCTGTCCGAGCTACATATGCACACTGCAGGCTCATGTTGAGCTTTTCATCAACCCAGACTCCAAGGTCCTTTTCCTCAGGGCTGCTCTCCAGCCATTTCCTGTGATTGTTGCTATTATTGTCATCATTTTTATTACTGTTATGATTATTAAATATTTTTCCCAATACTTGAAAGAATGTATTTTAATTTTCATGAGGTATGAAAGAAATCTAGCAAGAAAGACTGTAAGCACATGTGGAAAGTGAAAACCTGTGCTTCACAGACGTGATTCCACCAAGAATCTCTTCAGTGCAAAGAAGGGCCAAACTGATGGACCATTAACAAAATGCAGACACAGTTTTCTCATTCATAAGAAGGAGGAAAGAAGAGCATGGGGATTTCGCTTACTTCAGACAAGTGTCATTGGGACTATAGAAAACTTAGGAGGGGTGTTAAGGAGTATGAATATGGGCTAGAAGTGAATTGTGATGAAGCCAATATAAAAATTATTAGTTTATTAAATATATATATAGAAAATTTTCCCAAACTCATTTACACACAAATTCTTTTATGTGATTGGTAAAACTATCTTTTGGAATGTATAGTTGGATTAATTTTAAACAATTTTAGAAAAGGTTTTAGGAAATTTAAACAATTGGAAAGTCTTGCGGCATGAACCGGTGCTTAAAGTCTAAACGGAAACTTTCACAAACTTTAGAAAAGAGAGTATGACTTACTCACTGTCCAGAGTCTCAACATTTGTGATCCAAAAGCATATATAAAAGCATAAATGAGGAAAAATATATTCCCAGCCACATGGTGGTGATGGTGTGTGTGTGTGTGGGGGGGGGAAGGAGTGGTTTGCTGTTTGTGTAGTTCAAATTGAGCATGTTCTCTGAGAATATCCTCCCTGATTCTCAGGAAGTCATCCTAACGATTAGCTACCAGGCCAAACACAGTGTCTCTCTGGCAGACTGAGAGGCACCAAGGCTTTTGTTTGCTCTTCCCACTTCTTCCAACCCTGGAAGAAGGATAGAGGGGGTGGGGCAGGGTGGCTATGCAGGTACATGTTTAGGAGATGCAGAGACATGTTTTGGATATTTATTTTAGGTATAATTTGGGCCATCCACCACAGGAGTTTGTAAGGAAAAGGAATAGGGAGGAGCAAAGAGTCAAGAGGCAGAGGCAGACAAGGTCTGGATGAGCAGAGGCCATGGACAGTCATCGTGTCCAATGTCTGATTCCATTACCCTCACCCCTTTTTTTGTATCATCAATATCCTTGCTGAGGGAATACTCAGTCCCTACATCCAGGTCATTGATGAAGATATTGAACAAAACTGGACCCAGTAATAGTAACTTGGGAACACCATTGGCCACAAACTTCCAACCGGACTCTGCATCGCTGATCACAACTCTCTGAAGTCTGTTATTGAGTCAGTTACCAATCTGCCTCATAGTCCAGTCATCTAACCCTTTTTTCCTTGAGTTTACCTGTGAGGACATTGTGGGAGATGGTATCAAAAGTCTTGCCAAAAGCAAGACAGATGATATTAACTGCTCTCCCTTCATCTATCCATTTGGTCATGCATTCATAGAAGACTATCAGATTAGTCAAGCAAGACTTTCCCTTAGTAAATCCATGCTGGCTACTCTTGATAACACTTTTCCAGGGATGGAGATGATATATCTTCTAAAAACCTATTAACAATAATGTTTGATATTTAGAACATTTCCTTCTTTTGTTTATTTCCTAACAATTTTAAGAGCACCCATCAGGACCAACCCTTCCTATTGGTGGTTAATTTTTAGTGGAAAACTAAAAAATACCTGCTATTACACAGCCAAATAATTTGTTCCTAACACCCAAAGGACCTACTTTTTAATGACTCACTGCTTTGTCGATTTTATTTGATGTGTTCAGGAAGAAGTCTGTGGTTCCTAAGAAAATCTCTGCCTGAGAAAAATGCCAAGTATGATTTACTGAAGAAATATCTAAAAAAAAAAAAATAATTTTAAAAAAATTGTAAATTCTCATTGTTTTTCCACATACAAAGTACCATATGCTTTCAGTAATAAACCCAGAATTGAGTAGATAGTGTGTGCAAAGTAACCTAAAGGTACATTATTGCAATACTCTCATCAACATTATCTGCTTTCATCTTAGATGTTCATTAATCTAGCAGTAGACCAGTTAACCTGTTATAGGTGCTGTGAAGACTATATAGTGTCCAATATAATTAATTGCATCTCTCTCTTTTTCTTTCATTCTCATAGCAAAAAGAATAATGATGTCCTGTTCTCTCAGAGTTATTATCTACAGTTTTGTCAATGATAGATTGCTTATAAGTGCTACTGTCAAATAGCACAAGAATGAATAATTTAATTGCAGAGATATCATATCCAAAAGCTATGCATTTATTAAAAAGGTGGGGGTAGATAAGCATTTTCAGATATGGTTCATTAATTAAAAGGAGACCCTAAGAAACAAAGGGGACAAGTCTACATTAGTTATTTTTACCTGAGTGCAAGTTCAGGAATAGCAAATAGAGACTACTTTTCTATACCAAGGAGCTAATGTGATGATCAAAATCTTATTTAATGCAAAGATTTTCATTGTGAAAGCATTAGTCACTTTAATAAAGCAAATTCTTCTGGTTTTCCTAAGAGATGTATCGATTGTTGTTTTAAAATGTCAAGCTAACATATGTTATTAAAAGTCTCATCTGAATCCAATTGTTACCTGTTTCAGTCAATAGTAATAATATTTTTTTTTTTTAAAATCTTAGCTCATTAAATGTTTTGCTGTGATCATACAAGGTTTCTGGTCTTTTAATTTCCAATAACCTCACTTTGAATAGACTCCTCAAACAAAGTTTTGTGTTTTTCGTGGGACAGCTGTAAGTAAATGATTCTCCTCTTCTGGAAAAAAAAAATTCCTGTTATCAAGTAGGAAGTTAGGACATGAATGAAAGATGGTTCTTTTGCTTTTCCTCACCTTGTTAATACAACAGTAGAATGAGAATGGTTTTCATATTTTAAAATGGAAATATTTTAATATATTTAGTTAAGAAGTTTCTCATGACTCAAATAGAAATCATCCCACTTTTTAAGTGTAGCCTACATGTCACGGGTGTCATGCCGGTTTTATAATGAAAATGCTGGCCAGAGCAAAGGGTCATGGGGCTTATAGTTCAGATTGTAATGTGAAATGCTTCCTATTTCTGCAGGCTTACTTCTGGTTTGGGATGTTGATCTCTTCTGCTTTTGCTGGTTGTGGGCTTGGGGGTACTGCTGGTCTGCTTCTGGTATTTGTTGTCCTTTTCTGTGACACACACTTTTTAAGGTATTGTAAATTGTATTATTCCACTAACCTATCCCTAGCTTGGTCCATGGGGCTTCTTCTTTATCTTTCACTCCCAGTCTATGCGTCTCACTTGTGTAAGTGGACTGTTTTGGGAAAAACAGGATGCCCACAATTTCTGTAATATTGCAGTTTGACACTGTGATGAAGCTTGAATATGATGAATTCCCTAGAAAATATTAAACTTTAAATTGAAATTCTTAGCCAAATGCTAAAAAATCATTAGTATTATTTGCATAATAAATAGTAAAATTGTGAAATAGACTCAATGTAATGTGACAATTATTCATTCAAATTACTTTCATTTATCTATTTTAAATTTATTTTTCAATGAAAATAAACAAGGTTTTTATAATTAAATTACATTCCCTTTTTTTAATGTTTCTGTAGTTTAAACTGGAGCACGATTAGTTGTGATCAAAGGAAAAAGAGAGTTTATTATGGTGCACAATAGTTTAAAAATTAAATGTTGAAAAATATATGAGATGTAAGGAAAAATACCCTGAAAACAAGAAACAACAATCCCAAAAGATTTGCAAAATAAGATTTGCAGAGAGACACTCAGTCTTATCTATGTTTGTGTCCTTGTTTCTATACATCTCAGCAAGCCTATGAGTGAAGTAGACATCACCATTGTTTTCACAGCCTATAATTTTTTTTTTCATTAAAACATCCCAATTAGCCTCAAAGCAGCACATCTCCACATTAAACAACCTCATGTCTCTCAACCTTTCCTGATAAGAGAGATGGTCTAGTCCCTTAATCATCTTTGTAGCCTTCTGTTGGACTCCCTCCAGTAGTTTCCTCTCTAATTCCTAGTGATCTATTTGGAGGATATGTTAAAACCTGAAAAAAGTCAAGTTTTAATCGATACCAATCTAGAAACATTTGGAACTGGTCGTAACCCCTCATCTGCCTCAATTCGTTGCATCAATAAGAAATTACACTAAACCACTGAGAAATCAGTCAATTATTAAACTCATGTTTTGTATAATAAAGACTGCTAATAACAAAATAAACCTAGTTCTCTGTTTGCTTTTTTTTGTTTTTGTTTTTTTTTTTTTTTCTTCCAGTTTAGTAGGAAATGGAATTTTTTTCCGCTGCATTTTGTTATCTAGGAAAAACAATTCTGTTAATTTTGTGTAAGTCTCTAAAGAAGGAAAAAAGTGTATTCTACCAGATCCCTGCCTGAAAAAAATGTTCTTTTCTCCATCAATTCCTGAATTACTACACATATGCTTTATAATTTAAATATACATGAGAGAATTGTGTTTTTTAAGTAAGAGAATCTACATTAGTAAAGTCTACAGTAGAGATCACTAAATATGATAACATGACCAAATAAATCAATATCTAGCTTTTCTCTTTTTTTCAATAATTAATAAGTGTATATGATAATTACATGATAATGTTTATCTCCTGAATGTAATACTTCTTTTAGAGCAACTATTCAAGAAGTCTTTCTATCATTGCGTCATGTGCACTTGACAGCACATTCAGTCTTTGGGGTCAAGCAGTCAAGGCTCTTCTTTTTAACTGCAGTGAAAGGTAAACATGTGCTTACTGATTCCATATCCCTATGTATGTGTTGTGCATAAATCAATGTTTGACATTCATATAAAGTCAATAACTCAAAATTATGGCTTTTTCCATTCTAAACCAATCTTTCCCCATTTCTATGGTTCCTGCATAGTCTCCTTCAGTTTTCAAATTCTTTGTGATGCTGATTATGCATTACTTCTCTGTGGACCCAAGACAAAATTCTGAATTATCACAGACCTACTTTACACTGTTATAAAAAATTACATCTTACTCTGAATTTCATTAAATGCATAGTCTCTTCCCAGTTCAAACTGACAAACCATTACCAGCATTTAATGTATAAGTAATGGTTACATTCACCCAGAAAATAGCCTGTCACACTATGTTCTTGTAAATAAATAAATTACACCCTGCTCAAAGCCAGGGAGAAAGGAAATAAAATTGGCAGCAAAAATTATCATCTCTCTGCTTTTTCCTGTGTGGTAACCAAGCCATATATAGTTGCTACATTAGGATGTTCAGTCAATTTCAGATATGTTGAAGTATATGAAAACAAACACCTTAAGATATCAGAACTTGAAAGTACTGAAAATATGAGTAAGTCAGATAGGTGAAGTGTAGCTGAAGGAAGCTGATAACTACCTTATTTGATTTTCAGATGTCAGGGTCAGCTTAGAGATATTTATTGATATTAATGAAGTTAACTTGAGGGCTAGTAAATTCTTCTGTGAATATAGCTATTTAAATACTGTTGGAAGTGTAAGTGGCAGAATGTCTATTTATTCATGCATATGAGTTAGAATGACAGAAGAAACTGGATATATGATGTCATAAACATTTTGAAACAGTTTTAACTAACTAACAACAGAAAAGTAATTTAGGGAACTATAATTCTTTGATTATGAACAACCACAGTCAGTTGTTGCTATAGATTTACAATCACTCATCTCCACCCATCCACTCAACACCTCCTTCAATATTTAAACATTTTCACAAACTCTTCCACATTCAGTGAGACACTTTTGTTTACTGTTCCAGCTGTAAGATGTTACTCTGCATCCATCTGTCTTTCTTACTTGTATGCCAGAACACCAACAGAATAGTACTGAGAATTATGAAGCAGCAATGTCCTGCATATCAGTCTGGTGATTTTGTTTGCTGGATAAACATACCATATATGAAGCCTCATACACCCTTTTCAGCTCTGTATTAGAGCATTGTGATGAAGTTTCTGTGTGAATAATTAATCTTAAAAAAAATTAATGATTTTTCTCACACAGATTTTAAAATTGAGATTTTATTCAGAGTTTCATATCTTGGCTAAGTGAGGACAGACCTTGAAGAATAGTAGAAATGCCGTTATATTACTTTGCCCGCATGATCATCATCTGTCATTAAACTGCAAATTTTTGCCTTTGTTGACTTGTGCAATGAAAAATGCAGAATCGTGTTCAAATGCACAACGTATTTATTTTTCACAATGCGAAGCTTCATTATTTTAATAGAAAATTGTTGATTACCTCATCATCTAGACCAATGAACTTTTATTGCTAGTCTTTCACATCATAAAGACAAAAATAAAGTAAAAATAAATCATGTTTAGGCAGCAAGTAAATTGCCATTTCTTCTGGGAGAATAACTGTGTGTCTTCTCAGGCAGAGAAGAAGGAAGTTAGGTTACTGCTTATCTGAACTAAATTGTTCTTTTTCAAGAGTTAGAGTTGGTCAAAAAACAAGGAGAGAGAAAGTTTGTTTTTCTCGGTAGAGAGTCCACAGTAGATAACTAAAATCTGATTCTGATAGATCCTGCAAGGAAAAAAAAAACTGAAAGTGCATTTCTGTCACATTTCAGACCTCATTTATTTGCATATAAAAATAATTAAATTTCTACATACTGATTTTATGATTGTAATAAACATTTTGAGTAAAACACAAAATAATAGTAAAAAAATACTCTGAAAGAAAATATGCTTGAATTTTTAATTAAGTGAAAGAGAAAACAAATGTCTGATTTAAATGTTAATTACAGTTATTTCCCAAACATAAATGTCATCACTGTCAAAATACACAATATAAAATCCTGGAAAATAATCCCTCAAAACAAAACAGCCAAGCCTCTGAAGTATTAACTAATATAGTTTTCCATGTTTTATATATATAGTCATATACTTACAGAAATGTGTTGCTTTTGAAACATGTATCACATGGCTAGATTTTGACCAACTTGATTCAAGTAAAACCCCACAAAATGTATTTCTGACTAGGATGTACACAAAAAAAGCCTTGACCTTTAATGATGCAGCTACCACAGTTTTCTTAAGTTGGTTTGGGATTTTTTTGGTTGGTTGGTTGGTTTTTAATAGACATGTATATTGTCTTGATATATGTTTTAACACCATTTTAAAATCCTATTACGGAAGTGACTAGTTGCATTTTTTACTGCCTTGTGTCTGCTATGCGTTCATCTGGTGTGATGTGGAACTTCTGCTCTCTGTACAATGAGTAAATAAATACAGCTTCCTTATTTATTAATTTTCTAAATTTCTGAGTTCCAAGACCTTATTAGAAGGATTTCTCTGCTGTTGTAAAAAAATTGTCAATTGTCCAAGCACATTGAAAATTCTTACTGAAAGTTATTTCTAATCACATGTGAATAAAAGAGAACTTGAGACCTTGAGTAACCTGTACTAGTGGGAGGTGTCCCTGCCTATGGCAGGGGGTTGGAACTAGATGATCCTTGAGGTCCCTTCCAACCTTACCATTCTATGATTCTATGATTCAAGAATCAGTAAATGAAGTTGTGAAAGCCTTATGTACATAATTTCTCTACTGAATTCCTGGACATTCAATAGCATAGAGGATTGAAGGCCACTCAATTTTGAATTCCCTCCAGCAGTTCCCTGTCTCTCTAAATTTTAGTGATCTATTTGGAGGGGATGGTAAAACCTGAAAAAATCAAGTTTAATTGATACTGATCTACAAATATATGGAACTGGTTTCATAAGGAATTTGTTGAGTGTAAGGAATACGTTGCATGAGTAAGAAATCATACCAAACCACTGAGAAGGCAGTTAATCATTAGATTTCTATATTCCTCACTGCTTTCATGGACTAATGTCATGTAACTATCCAAACAGACTGTTTTTAACAGGAGATGACTATTAAGTGTGGCAGTTCGGGTTTTTTTTTCAGTAGGTTGGTTTGGATTTTTTTTGTTTCTTTGTGCTTTCTTTGCTATTATTATGATGTTATATAATTCAAGGCATTCATAAAAACTACATTAAAGAGAACCAGAAAAAGTGAATATGGTTATCCTCCAAACAAATTTTTTTCAGGACAACTACAATAATCACAATGATAAATAGTATTTAAATAAGAATGAAAAAAGGGTAAGAATTTTATATTTACGAGTTAAGTTGAGCACAAATAAACATGATCAAGCTCTTTCCCCATTATCTTTTGCCTCTTGAAGAAGCTCAGACTAACAGTTGTCAAGAGACAGAGCTTCTCTGTATAGTAGAAGTTTGTGACAGTGTCTGGACAGTTTCACAATAATTTTCTAAACTTTTATAAATACTAGAAATAGATTAATATTTTTTTGGAACAAAATTAAAACAACACAAAACAAATGTCTTCAGAAGTCCAAGGGCTGTTACACAACAATAAACCAGCTTTGCCTGGAAAACAGGACGTTCTCCATGAAGAGAATTACAGATCACTGTGTTGAGAATACAATGCATCATGACTGCAGCCTGCAAGTAGTCATAGAATCACAGAGTCACAGAAAAATATCAGGGGTTGGAAGGGACCTCAAAAGATCATCTGGTCCAGGCCCCTTGCCAGAGCAGGATCACCTAGAGCAGATCACACTGGAACACAACCAGATGGTTCTTGAATACCTCCAGAGAGGGAGACTCCACAACCTCCCAGGGCAGCCTGTTCCAGCGCTCTGTCACCCTCACAGTGAAAAAAATTCTTCCTCAGGTTCACATAGAACCTCTTATGCCTCAACTTCCACTCATTGCCCTTGTCTTGTCACTGGGTATCACTGAGAAGGTGCTGGCTCCACCCTCCTGGCACTCACCCCTTCCATATTTAAGTGTTACAGTCATGCTGTGGTCCTCCACCTTGCAGTAACGAGGAAGCAGTTTTTCCCTTTGAGTTTATGCTTAGTTACTTGGCTTCATGACAGGATTCTCAGATGGTCAGAGTTTTTGAGGTGACTGTGCCAGGGTTTCTCCTGACAGAGGACCATAAGGGTTTTAAAACAAGTAAACCTAGGTTTCCTTGGGATAGGAAAGAGAAGCACAACTCTTTACACTGAAAAATCTCAAGGCAATTAGCTTGAGGAGTCAGAAAAGGGTGAAAAAAAATAGTGAAAAATGTCTCATTTGTAGCTGTTGCTTTCTCTATTGTGGGCAGCCCCAAACCCCACCTATCCTTGCCCGTGCAGAGTTTTTCTTGAGTCCCAGATTGCTGACACCCCTGCCTGGGCCAGTATGTCTCTACACCTCTTTGTTAGCATCCATGGTAGCTGCCTCAAGGAAGAGGCCATATCCTTTTTCCTCCACAGGGTCCACCTGATCTACCTAGTCCTTTCACAGAGCATAGACATATGGGGAGAAAAAAGTAGACAACCAAATGTGATTCAGTACTAGATCTGTTATCATTACCTTCTAAGACTGTGCACAACTAAATGATAACAGCTAGTTACAACTTTGACATAAATCACAAGTAATAAGAAATTTAATACAATCTGTCATCCTGCATGGAAAAGAGAGTATTTAAAGCTTATAACAGTTAACAATTTTCTGTACTGAACTAGTCAAATTGACAGCACATTGTTCAGGCTGTGTAATTTTTACAATATTTTGACTGTGAAGGTTTTTTTCTGCTTGCATGTGCGTTTAAAATTAATTTCAGAAAGAAACTTGCTGACTCTCTGTGTTGGTGTTGATTTGAGCTTGCTACCTGCATTATGCATTATATGTAAGCAAAGGAAGCAAATTATATACCATAACTTCAAATCATATCTTATAAAATATTACTAAACAGTCTTGATACAAACTCATGAATCAACAAAGAATTTTCAAAAAACCCTAGACTTTATTTACTTATTAAATTAGTGAATAAAACATAAAAGACCATCCTCAAGCTGATTTTTTTTGCATAGATATGTAATTAGCTCTAACTTTCAGATGAACAATAAACTTAAAGTTGATTTTTTCCTGAATAAAGAATGCATTTATACTACAACACTGTTTATACTAACAGATATTTTAAAAATATAAAAAATTCCAAAGATATGTTATTAAATGTTTCACTTTTTCTACCAGAAATAAATGTGTTGCATGCAACTTTGTACTGCAAAAAAACCCTATAAACATGTTTTATGAGGGGAGAACAGAGAGGAAGAAAATTATAAAATTCTTAGTTGCAATGCACCTACCACCTATAACCTGGGAACATATTAAACTCTCTAGGACTGTATGAGAGGCTCATTTTCTTTTGACCATTCTGTCTCAAACAGCTAAGCAGCACCTGAAACAGGGCATGTTCTGTGAAAGCGAAGTAGTGCACTATTTCTGACAAATTTTCCATGTTTGTAAACAAGGCCCACGGGTATGATCAAATATGTTATGGGGTAGTACACAATAGCAAATATTTCCTATCTAATGCGATTATTCCTCCTACTTATTACACATTCATAAGGCATGACCCGGCAAAGTGCTTGTGTGCTCGTGTGCTTGTGGAAGTCTGGTAATCATCTGGGGAGGCATTTCCCTCCTCACATTATTGTTTTATGGTATTGAGGACACTTGCATGTTTACCTGGCTCATTGAACTTCCTCTATGAGACAAGGATGTTCCTTAAACAATGGAAGTTTCTTTCTTATTGGTTTATATATTTGAAGCACACGGATGGTCTTTGAACAAAGAAACATTACAGCTGCCAGGATTCAGGTATGATCCCTTTTATCTCTCTGCAACCAGAAAATATCTGTAATTGTACACCATCATAGGACTATGTATACCCTGCGCCATCCCTACTCACTTATGACAGCATCTTTCTTCTTGAAACATACAGATAAAATGGAAATCCACCAAGCTAAACTTTGTGAGATCAAAACCAGTATACTGGAAGTAATATACCTTGTGAGATATCCTGGCCCATGGATTTACCACACCTTTTGGCATTATCCATTTGTTATTTAGTTACACCAAACCCCACACTTAATTTAATACTCAGACTCTTAAATTTTCTATTTCTATGATTTAGGTTTGTCTTGTGAATACTCACTAGGAGATTCTTCAGTAGCATGGATAGTTGGATGCATTTGTCTGCATACCCAATATTTCCTTGCAAGTAAATGACTCCCAGCAGATTTGACACTGTGAACTGTGGACAAGACAGGAGAAGGTTTATTTATTTTTCCTTTTTGTCTATATTTTGTATAAATGAGCAATTTTTAAAATTTTTTTTTTTTACTAACTAAACTACCACAAAAATATGCTGATTTTTCAACAAAAGTTTTCTTTGGGTGTCATGAAAACAAAGTTGTGGTGTGACCAATCACTTAAACCTTACAATAGAAGAAAGCTCAAAAGGGACAAGTACAGAGAGTGAGCACAGTTGATGCAAAGTGTGGTAGGATTAAAATTACACACTCCCCCCCCCCAAAAAAAACCCCAAAAAACCAAAAAACAAAGAGAATCCTCAGACAAGCTCAGAAGGTTTGGAAGTAAGACAAAGCTATATATATTTATAGCAAATGTAAAATCTTAAAGCATATAATACAATGTATATATGCAAAATATATTTGCATATAATTATTTACAATTTAGAAATAATAGAGATCTTCCACCCTCAACAAACCCAGAAGGGGCTAACAGCCACCTTCTTCTGTCCCCAGAGAGAAAACCAGGCTCCCACTGTTATCTACTCAGCCAAGGTTAGCGTAGCCATGCAAGTTCAGGCAGTGCAGAGAAAAAAAGAGGAGAAGGAGACAGGAAATGGCAAAGAAAATGGTTTGTGCAACAGACTTTATACTAGTTCAACAAATGAATGAAATTATATGGACTTATCTATTGGTTTGTTTGTTTTTTTTTTTTTTTTTTTTTTTTTTTTTTTAATAACCAATGCTCTATTTTATTTACTTTCTATTTAAAAATGTCCAGAGAGTTCCTATTTCTTGTTTATAATCTAGGATTTGGCTGGAGTGTTAGTTCTAAACTACTGCATAAAGCAAGTGTAACTTACAAGGAAAGAGACCAGAGGGAAGCTTTTCTTTTAGACAAAGAGTAGAGCTGATCATCTAAGTGTCTATATGATCTTCCCTGCAAAACTGTGTGAACATTTTTCTGAGCCAGACAGACCATCATGGGTAACTGCAGTTGTGGTTCAGTCCAATGGAGAATATAAAAAATTGAATGGTCAGCAGAATAAGCTTCAAAAACATCAAAAGATTTAAGCTGGTTTCAACCCACATACTTCTAATGACTGAGGTTCTTCATCATTATTACAATGATCTTAGAACTGATGATGGGAATCTGATCCAACTGTATATTGCAATATTTATAATGTGCTTGTATTGTGACCTTACTAAATTGCTTCATAATCTGCTAAGTCAAAATCCCATGTAATATCCAATACCTTCAAATTAGTAAATGTGGTATTAAAACATTAAACATTCCTCATGGAGAGTATCTGAAAGACCCTGGTCAGAGAGTATAGGAGTCTGACACAGGAGTGAAACCATTGACAGATTTATTAGCTGGAGTGAAGGAGGTCTAATTGCAGGACTGATATTCATCTGAGTTTGCTGAGAACTAGTTTGCTTTGAAAAGGTCATTATATGTGTTTAGTTATAAATAAGTAATATGATATCTTCAATAATACCTTGATTAAACTCTTTGCATGAGGACCTTACTTCTAAAGGTCTAGATTCTGTAATGTCCCATCAGGCTGAATTAAACCTATCTGTATTTCCATTTCTCAGTTTTGCAATTTCTTAAATACTGGTCTGATTTTTCTCATCTTCTTTTTTGCCAACATTTAAATCTATATGTCTGCATTCACTACTAATGTTTATAAGAATGTATTTTTGCCTTTTTAAAAAATTGAATGCAGTTATTTCTTTTTTTTTTTTTTTTTTTACATTCTCAGAATAGCAATTCTCCAGACCAAGAGTCACTTTTTGAATGGAAAAGCATCATAATGATTTAATTTACTTTGATATTGAAGAATCTGGATCAATTTCGTGGTTCACAAGGAGTATTAGTGTCTTGGCAGAAACGACTAGGCCGGTTCTCTAACTCAAAGCCTATACATTAACAGAGAAATAATCACACTGAGTCAGAATATCTACCTTGCCAGTTAGAAAATGTAGTACAGGATGTTAGCCTTTGTGGGCAGTGCCCAAAAATGCCACCTGTTGGCTTTACTAATTTTTGGCTGTGCTACTATGATCTCCTAACACAAACTGGAACACACTGGCTGATTGCCTTTTTTCTACCTTGCATACTACCATTCCAGGGAATAGAACAGTAGCCTAGGTGTGTATGCATTAGCTTTGTTTTGGCTTTCAATGAGGTCAATTCTGTGGAAAGTTGTCCTGCAGGAAAAAAAAAACCAAAAAAACCCCAACCCATCAAAAGGTCCAGATTATACATACTACATTATTGAGTTACTTAATTACAAAGATTTTTGGTTTTTTCAAGAAATTGGTGAGTTTTTAACCAGAATATTTTTGACAGGAACATTTCTGTAACCATATTGCACAACGCATTCTAAAAGATATATGAAGAAAAAACTCAGTTCACAGTAATGGCGATTTTTACTGGAACAGCCAAACAAGAGTTTATTGTGACAAATGAAAGGCTGCTGCAAACCGAATTGCTTTATTGCCCAAAACAGATCTTTATATATTTATTCTTATCTTGCACAGTAACCCACTTAACCAATAGAATTCAACCCCATACACAAGCTAAAAGCAGTCCCCTATACAAGCACTAAAAATAGTTCCCTATAAAAGCAAGTCCAGAACATCTGTGGGTCTGGTATTTGCAGGATGTTGCTTTTGGCATTACAAAATGTTTTTGTTTTGTTCTCCATAAACAAATTTGCATCATGCAGATCTTCAGTTCAGGAAGATTTCATAATCTCATGCCTTCTGCATTAATCTTAGAAGTTTTTGTTGTTTGAAAACAGCAGCTGCCACAGTTTATAAGAATCAGGTTAAACAAAGATTTTTCTTTAATATGAAATTCAGAAACTATTTTAAGTGTCCTCTGAAAGTACTTAAATATTTTTATAGATACTTTTGTATATTCAAATGTCAGCTCTCAATGAAGACACAGGCTTGAGGGCATCAGAATATATGCAAATAGATAAATGATAGCTAGGTGTGCTGGTTTGAGGCTAATTAGAATATTTTAATGGAGAAAATTACACTATAGGCTGTGAAAGGAAAACATCATGATGTCTACTTCACTCATATGCTTGCTGGAGAATTGTTTGTGAACAATAACCAAAACATTAGATAAGTCAGTCTCTCTCTGTTGCTTGCTGGAACAGGAGCTGCTGGGGTGATCTAGCAGCTTCTGGCTCTGGCTCCTCTGCCGATTAATTTTCACTAACCACTTTTCTTCTAATCCCCCTGGTCAATCTTCCTAATTTACCTTGTGCATAAGGCAAACCTTGGAGTAAGGTAAAGGGGTGGGGAGAAGGTGGAAGGGTGGTTGGGAGCCCCTCCTGGGATCTCTGATTTCTGGGAGGGGAGTTGTGTTGCTGTATTACCTTTTATTTGTATATTTCTGTAAATATTCTGTATATAGTGTATATATCTGCTGTATATTGTGCAAAGCTGTAAATAGAGCTTCATTCCTTAACTTCTGGCCGACTAAGTTCTAGTCTGGGTCATTTTGCAAAGTGTGGGGAGGCGGGGAACTCCCAAACCTTCGCACTAGACTTCTAGTGTTCTGGGATACATGTGCACAACAAGATCATTCAATACAACAAGACAGATTGATTACCCAGAGACACATGAAAGTATGGTTTACAAAGTAGGGTGAAGCAAGTGTAACTGAAGTCATAATCCAGGAAGTGGAGTCATAAATTAAAAATAAATCCTTCCCCTGCCCCAAACATTTGGGAACTGCTGCTGATCAGACATGATGTTAGACAGTTACTACTATCTATCTTTGCATTGTATATTTCTGGTATCTCTCTTGTAAAACTAGTGGTTTTCATACATTTTCAGGTTGAGAACTAATGTAGTTTGGACAAGACTAGATGATGATACACAGAAAACCAGAGAATTCTGAGGTATTTTCCTCTAAGCAATGCTAGACTTTTCTTTTTTTCATGTATCTTAAGGGCCATGCTCTTTGTTCTACCAGTTCAGATCAGACTTCCTATTAGCTGGAAGCTGAAGAGGTGTTTAGTTGACACTGGCTCTAGAGCCATTGATGATAACTGGTACTTCTAGTATGCATTCTTAGCTTGTTCTGTGTAGTATATATGATGCACATTCAGTCCCAATGTAATCCTTCAGAGCTGTGTAGTTGATTGACTGTGAAAGCAGAATGTACTTGCACACACTCATGGAAGCTTCATAATGGAACTTTTTTTTCTTTTCAGTAAGAAATTGATGAAACGGTTGTGTAATGAATAATTAAAAGAGCCATCTTGATATTTTATTAAATCTTGCTTATATACATAACAAAATGTGAAAAATACTTGACATTGCCTCACAGCAGTTTATAAAAGATGATCTCATCTGTACTTCACAGAAAAGTGGAGAAGCAGTGCAAAAGGAAGTATGTTACTTTTACACTCCAATCAATTATATACACACTCTGTTTCTTTCTATACCAGTGTGAAAACTAAGCCTTTTGAATAAACGTCTTTGAAGTCAGTGTTGGTTAGCATTGGAACTTAATGAGTAAAACCAGCTGATTGATAGCATTTCATGGGATACAAAGGATGACGTTGTCCTTCTGAAAGGGTACACATTCACAGTTGACTAATAAAACTCCTGTCTAGAAGTAACAGAGACCAGAGGTGTAGAATGAGAAGGCTTGCTATGAAAGTAGAGTGAAGGAATATAGACTGTGTTCTGTAGTTTTCAGATTAAATGAGATCAAATACTTCAGATAAATAAGCAAACCATTTCTAAAACAATACAAAACTTTTATTTCCAACAATGAACTCAGGCTAAAACAAACAAACAAACAAATTCCTTCATAAAGTAGAGGATATCAAACCACTTTCATTTCTACCGGCCTTTGTGAAACAAGTGACAAAGAATTCCCAGAGCTATATTCCAGGAGCATCTAAAATCTACAGTTTCTAAACTGATGGCAAAAAAAATGTGTTAGCTGTGCCTTGGTCATTGCATGAGGGAATCTGGTCAATGAAGGGATTACACTAAATTTAAAATCTACACTTTGTGCAGTGGAAATAGCCTTTATCATACATCTTGTCTCTCAGAGAAATTATTGGTGTAAGAAAGGCACATTGTGGTAACAAGAAGACTTATAATCTTATAATTAGAAATAGACATGTTTGGGTTTTATTTAGTATAACTCCGGTTTGCTTACAAACCAAATAGGAAAACAAAGCATGCAGTCATGAACTCTAATGAGGATGGTAGCCTTTTGGTTTAGGTACTGTGAAAGTACATATTGAGTCATCAATAAAAATAAAAAAAAAAAATCTGTGTCAAGTAAATCTGATTGTTTTGTTTCCTTTTGGATTAGGGTAAAGATTTTATCCAATGTATAGAATTTGCTTCAGTTGCAAAGTTATTTTGTCATTACCAGACAAAATCAGAGCAAGAGCAGTAACAAGTAATCTTGGTGTAGTATCAACTTTTGTTAACAAGCTTTGTCAATGGAGTTACCCAATTATATTTCATCTATCTAATTGCATAATTTATGCTCAGTATTATTCCTGTGTTAAAAAAAATAAAATCAGCAGCCAACATGTGCTTACATTCCTAGGTGCTTTGTAGAGAAATGTAGTCAGACTCCATTACGGCAAAGCAGAATCCCACTTTGTTACAGTTAGAGTTACCTTTTATACCATAATATGGGCAGAGCATTAACAGAATACAAATGATTGATAATTCTGTTTTGAATATATTTCTTCCACTTATTTTCATTCCATCTTATCAGACTCCTGCTTCTCTCCCTCAGGGGAAGCTTCTGTGGTGGTGGTAAGGTGTGCCTGTGAGATGGCATTTCTTCCAAATTAATTTCATTTATTAATTTTGATATTCAGGAGTCCCGCCTTCTCACCCAGTATTTTTATTAACTGGTTCTTTGCACGATCATGGAAAACATTACATAGATGAGAACAGAGGATTTAGTTATTGTGGTCAATTATACCACTTGCCCACTAGAGGGACTCGGGAAGCTCCTTTCTGCTCAAGGCAGAAGGTTTGGATTCAATTAGAGAATTTATAGAGTTCTGTTAAAGAGGTGTTTGAGTAATTACTCACAAAAGTTAGTATCTCTGGATTCCCAAGGCTAACTACAGTTTCCAGACAGTACTCAAACACTTGCTGGGAATTCTGTAGATGTCTTGATATTCCCAGGCTCTAGCAAGTGTGTTGGGGGAGAGGCAGATGATCTCTGACCTGATCCTGGTTCCTCTTTCATGATCTGTGTCCCTTCCAGAACTCGGTCTCGAAGGAAGCCTTGCAGGCAGGATGTCTTGCAGATGTGCAGATGTACAGAATGTGTTGTTGGCTAAGCAAGCCTATTGTGTGAAGGCTTAATGCCTATTCCCTGACAAATTTGAGCAAGGCAGGAGACAAACCCAAAGTATTAGGTGTGCATTGTGTTTACCTGCTCATTTCTTGTTATCAGTGTACCCCGAGATTAATGGGTCTTTGGCCACAGATCAGCCAATCAGAATGGCAGTTAGCCAACTTAACTATATTAGGCAAACTCAGGGCTTACTTTTACCTTTTCTGGGCAGAACACAAACAAGTGTATAAACATCTCCAGGTACCCTGTAGACAAGTTTGGACAGACATGGAGGTACCAGGTCCTTTGTCTTTCTTTCTCACGGTTGCTTCTCCCATCAACAGAGAAGGGAAGAGCAGAAAACAGGTCTGGGTGAGCCAAGACATTTTTAGGCCTAGTTTAGCCTATTTTGGCCTTCCATGACAGCATACTGTAACTCCTGAGAATCGATGCTGTTCACTCTCTACCCAACTCATTATTTTTCTTTCTTACATGTCTCCTTCTTGCATTCCCATGGTGCTTCATCTCAGTTAATAATTTCCATATACTCTGTAATTCGAGTTTTGATGCATCTCCATTTGCACGATATTCAAGGAACTTGTGTCTCATACTTTTATATTAAGAATACTGTCACGGACAAATAGAAAACATGCCTTGTACAGAAAGCTAATATTTATTGTTGTTAATAACTGTTACAATTATTGAATACACAGGTTTATGTATAACATTTTCTCTAATATTATTGCAAAACCCGGTTGCATCTTAGCTTTATATTTTTTATGTATATCAAAACCACTTTTGTTTGTTTGTTTGTTTTTTAACTGCTGAATCCAACTTTGTCCAAGTCCTAGGACTTCATTTCTTTAACTGTCCATGTGTGTTACTTATTGTCCCAAGGTTGCCAGTGCCAACCTGTGCTCTTGAAGTGTTTTTGTCATCCCATGCTTATTGCTCTCTGCAGTATGCACAGAAGCAAAATTTTTCCGGATATGTAATGCAGACCAAAGTACTTTCTTTACAATCAAGTCACTTGAAGGAACAATTACTAGATGAAAATACAACAACATATTTCACAATCTCTCAGGATATCATGGAAAGTTGCACTGCGGATTAAATAATGTTATAGCTAAGCTAGTCTAACCTTTAGAGTGACCTTTCTCTGTTGTTTAATAAAAAGTATCTATAACTTGATGGAAAACAACATTAGCATGCACATAATAATAAGCAGTATAATGACTCCTTAGCTGCATAAGCTTTATTAATATCTTTGAAGAAGATACAATTTATATTAAAATTTCACAACTACTCCAAAATCCAATGTCATTATCACAAAAGTCAGGCACAAGGAATCAAAAAGATATTATTTATCTTTGTCATATTGCATACTGGCATACATTAGACAGGGCTTTTTTTACTGAATCTGTTGGAAAGTGACCAAATAGTACACATACAAGTTTTACTTATTTTCACGTGGATTAAAGACACTTGTTTTCATACATGATGCATTTTGCTTATTGATTTACAACTTTGTCTTCTAACTAAAGGAAAAAAAAAAATCCTGATTGATATGGATGAGAGGAGTACTTCTGCATTTATGTGGCTGATATATGTAAGCCGGTAATACTTATTTTATTCATGGGACTCAAAACATTTGAAACTAACTTAATCTTCATTAAGGAAAGGGTTTACAGAGATACCACAACCTTAGCTAAGATTTAACCTATTAATGTAGTTTCAGTTTCTCTTGTTTCCATTTATATTCTTCATCTCAGTCTTCCTTATTCAAATTCCATGCAATAGAAAGGAGAGGAAAGGAAAAAAGAAAACACACCACTGTCCTGGTAGGGCATAAATCCTACCAGGCCAGTTTAAACCCTCACTCATCCTCCTTCTGTTCAGGGTCCGGAAATTGAAGTAGATGAGCAAAACAAAGACTTGGGCTTAGCACCACGTGTCAGGTGTCAGGTGTCTGGTGCAGCCCCTTAACGTACCTGCGTGGTCACATGAGGCATGAAGCTTTAAATTCATTGGGCAGAACAAGGATGCTAAATGCCTATTGGCCAATTTAATTTTCAAATTGATCTGTTTAAGGGGGGGTGATTTAGAAGCTACACCTTTCTACACAGAAGCTTTTCTACAGAGATTGCCCTTCTTACAAGCCTTTCTATATAGACAGCTTTCCTGCACGGACCTCTGCAGGGAGCACTACCCCTTTGCGGCTCGTTAAACTGGGAATCGCCCTGGACACATGTTTGCAGCTTACACCGGCTCAGCAGCAACTCTCCTGCAACTCTACTCTCTCTCCCCCTCTGCCTGGAATATTTAGTATTTTGCTATGGGATCAATTGTGAGTTTTGGAAGCATTCTTATATGGGAAACTTTCTCAGGGATCCAAGGCATCATGAGTACATGTGCTAGGGTTAATGCTAAGCCTCAGCATAGTTAGAATTTTTCCTAGAATGTTTCACATTCCTATTTTTCCAAGTTCTGATTGTTTAAACTGTTTAATTCCGTGTTAATAAATATCCTTTGTGCAACTATTTCCTGTTGATTGAAAATCCGAAGAATCTGAGGGAATTTTCCCAAATTTTCTAATATTAATAATAAAATAAATTTTCATACACATATTAACAATCATAATTCATAACAGATTATTAAGATCACCTTCATAAATTTTCACTGACTACCAGAACAGTAAGTCCTGTAGCTTTAATTCTCCTTATCCTGGCCTGTTAGTAATCTTAGAAGTAAATTATTTCAAGTTTTGTGTGTTCGTCTTGGCATGCAGCTATCAAATACACGGTAACAGTGTGGTCTAGTGCATTGTAGTCAGTAACTACCTAAAGAAACTTTCTTCAGTAGATTCTTTGGCCTGTATTCGAGAATTGACAAGAAAATTAATAGAGAAGTAGTTGCTGCATGACAAAAGTGCCCATTTTACTGTTACATGACACCTGATTTCATAGCTAATTAAGGTTGACCATTTCAGAAGCCTTTAATCTTGAAGTGAAAAATTATAACAGGTTCACAGCTGTTCTAGCATAAATTTGTTAATATTTTGGACAAAAGACCGTCTGTTGATAGTAGCATTCATCATAATAAGCTATAATAATACTTGTTATGGGTGTTACATGACTTCACCTAATATGGTCAAGCTTGGCTAACTGCCATTCTGATTGGCTATTCTGTCTCCAAAGGCACATTAGTCTTGGGGCTGTATGGATAAGGGAAGATAAGCAGGGAGCACAATGTGTGCTCTGCCATTACAAGGTGTGTTCTGCTATTATATGTGTGCTTCACCATTGTATCTGCTCTCTATCCAAGCTCCTACTACCTTATTGAGCTGTGTGGAGCTCCAGAGACCAGGATTGGCTCTAAAAGCCTCCACATGATCAGCCTGTATAGCCAGCATGACACTGTGCTGAGATTGAACATTACAAGACATCCTGCCTAAACCTGAAAGCCTTCTGCCAAGACAGGGAGTCCTGGAGATAAAACAGATCATCCAGAGAGTCAAGACCAGGCCGGAGACTGTCTGCTTCCTTTCTCTTGCACCCAGAAGCCTGGGAAACCTCAAAACCTCTAACGGTTTTGAGACCACTGGCAGTAAGCCTGCCATGAGCTTTGGGTACTGTCAGACAATATTTTTGTGATTAAATACTTGTAATCATTTATTGCCTTCTGCCATAAGCAGAAAGGAGCTCCTTGAGTCCATCTAGTGAGCAAGCGGTGTATTGACTGCAAGCAGTGTGCAACTGCCAAGCCTTCTCTTCCAGTTCAATTGAGTTCAATTAATGTATATATTTACTAGTTATTTCTAGATCCTGTTATTACCTGTATATAAAGTTTCCATGACTGATGCAAAGAACCAATTATTATTAAATTAGTGATCGGGATGCCACAAGTTCTGAATATTTAATATTAATAAAATACATTAATGTTTTTATAATGCATCATCTCACAGTAATTACCCCTCCACTACACAGTGATAATAGGTAGGCTAGAAATCCTCCTATAATATTATAAAGGTTACTTTAGCCACAGTTCTTTAGTCTCCCTGTTCCTTTTCTGAAGGAAAAAAAAAAACAAACCACAGTGAATGCTGTCAGTGATGTGTTAGTGATATCATAAGCCTATAGCATAAACTGCTCATTTACTGTAACAGGTATTTTAACACTGATTAGAGAGAAAAGCCACAGGTGTATTCATTTAATTAATGGTAAATCATTTGGCATTTATTCAGTTAGCAGCTGCATTGTCCATTACAAGAACTATTTCAGAATGATTCTAAAGACATTATTAGAGCTTCCCAAAGTAGAGGTGCCAAGAATCAAATTAAATATTACGAAAGTAGAAACTTCCATAGAGGAGAAAATGTACATTACAAAGTTGATGAATTGATTTACTTGGAAAAAAGAAAATTGGGTGTGTCAGGGTAGTAGACAAAAAACACAGTTAATATTAATGATATTGGTTATCTCACACTAAATAGAATTCTTATCAATAGATTTTAAAATGATTTCCTATTTTTCTACACAAGAAAAAGTAATAAAAAAGCTGTGTTAGGAGCAAATATTGCCTCACACCTGAAACAGACCAGTATCATAGCATGAAAGCACCAGTTGGGTTGGCTACAACAGAACATGACAATATTCCAGACCCTTCATCAGCAACAACCCTCTCCACACTCAAATACGAGAGGTTAAGTATTTTAGGTGCACAACATTACACTGCCGCCAGAGGAGACATCTGAATTCTAGGCTATATGGAAACAATCAGTCCTTCTAAGATAAAGCTAATTATGAACTGTATACATTGCCTCTTAATGTTTCAGTGCCAGCTACCATTATTTTTGTTCCTTTCCATTTCTTTTTGATTTAGGAGCATCAGTGTGTCTTGGGTGTTAATATCATTTGGTCTGTTCTGAAAACAGTCATCTCCTCTTCAACATCCTTTGAGATGTCTGTGTGATACAATAAAGCAAGTTTTTCCCAAGGTCAAAGTGAAAAGTTATTTTGTAGGACATAAGCTGTAAAGACAAAAATATAATGAAGGAGTTTTACCTTTTGTCTCACCATACAGTATAGGCTACTTTATTAAAAAGATAATGCACTATTTTCTGGCTAAGCCACCCAGAAGTAAACTATATGTATTAATATCCAGTATCTGTTCAGATACTTCAGTTGTTCCTTCCTTCCTTTACTGAATCCATGAGACAAGCGAAGCTAAAAAGTTGTACCTCCCTCATGTTATTATTTACACCTACATTTCAGCTTCAATTATTAATAAATCTTCATCCCATTCTGTTTAAGGTAATTAGGGTTACTGAATGTGGAAAATTTCAGTAAAAATGCTGTCAAGAGATAACAAATACTGTCCTACATATCACTAAATTCTGCCTTACAGTCATTATATGTACATTTACTAAACTGGTAAAGTATCCAGAGAAAATGTTTGCAAACACATGCATGCTGATGCCCTGCTTTTTGCAATTCTGTTGAAATAGTTTGTTCTTAAGGTGGGAACTGAAACAGGTTAACCATCATATAATGGTACAGCTGTAAGTGGTTTTAGAAGTTATGATGAAGATGTATACAAGGGTTTTATTCCTAATGCATGATGAAAAGCATAAAAAGGTGAACAAAGTGTGCTTGAATATCTGAACATTAACATGATACAAAGAAAAAAAAAATTCAATCTTTGGGGCCTGCTATGCTCAAAACCAAATGACTGAATTGAAAGCCTTGTTATGACCTTGTGTAGCCTTTAGAAATACTTTTAAAAAATGCTTTACATAAGAGCATAATTAACTTAATGAATCAAATTTACTGTTCCTTCTCAAGGGACACTGAAAATTCACTTCTGAGTAAGCAAAGTATTTTAAATATTGTTCCATTTATAGTTTCTTTATAGATTTAAGGCCAACGAATGAGGTACCATGACACAAAATAGCCATTTGTCTAACTGCCAATATTTTGGTCTGGTAATGTACAATAATTTTATTAGGGAAAAAAACCCCATAGTATTTAAAAGATGAGATGCAACCTTAAAATGAAGTCAATCTAAAGGAAGAAAATGCCCATTTTTTATTATCTAATGCAACCTGGTGATTCCTAGGCTTGAAAACATAATATGATTTATTCACATGGGTTCATGTCTCAATGGTAGCTCTTAGCAATAACCTAGAAATTGTCCTTAAGAATTCAACTTGTCTGTTGCTGAATTGACCTATGATAGTCTGAAGACAAGATAAAGCTCATGGGATACTGCACATGTAGGTAACCTACATTAGAGTTCTAAATGCCCTTTCACAATGTGTTATCTTCTGTAAATGTTGACAGTTTGCTAGTCAGAAATCAGAAGGAAAAAAAATAGTATTTCTGAGGCAATGGAGTTTCAACTACATATAATTTCTATAAACGGATTTTCTTTTTAAAATGTTTGCATAGAGTGTAGAGCGGATTATCTGCTTTAAGTAAAGGGAGTTTTGAGGCTGTATGAAAAAAAAGGCAAACAAAAAAACAACAAAAAACCCCAATAAAAAACTATAATAACTATAGAGAGTCAGAATCTTCATTGAAAGCAAAAATAAAAATCATTAGAACCAAATGTTTTTGAGATCAAAGTCTGATTTGAATGAATTTAATGCTTTCATAAAAATCAGAAAAGTTCTGGAATTGTTAAAATATTTTCCTTAAATATTTTAAGCTCCTGTAAAAATATCTCAAAATTATGCAATAAAACTGTTTTAGTTCTGTTAAAATTTTTGTTTGATTGCCATTTCAAATGAGGACAATAAAAGTAAACTGAGGTTACAAACAGCAATTTAAAACATGTCAGAATTGAGAATAGTTGCTTGGTCAACTATTTGTTTTTGGTTTTGTTTTTTTATTCAGTGTCAATATTAGCTAAAATTTACATTTATTGACAAGGAGAAAAAACAGCATAATAAGGATGAAATTTTGTAAATTTACCAATGAAATTTTGTAAATTTACCGATGACTTGAAATATTTTCTTTTTCTCTGCAATAGATCTAGAAAGTAATTTTCAGAACTGCTTATTTAGTTTTTTTTGTATTTGTGCTAGCCTTAATATTTTCACATTTTACTGCTTTATACAATGTGAGCAGGAAAAAACCCTACTGTGCATTTAAAAGTACCAGACTTTTTCTTAATTTATATATATATGTTTTTTAAAATTTCTGCACAATATTATTTAACAGAAATTAATTGCAAAACGAACCTCAAAATCCTCAAGCTTTAAACACTTATGTAGAATACATGTGAATAACTTTTTTGTATCTGTTTTAAACAAAGTAGTCAGTTGTTTTATTCTTATTCCCTTAATGCAGTTGGAGACATACATATAGTAGTGGATAACTTCACAGCTCAAGAACAGCAGCACAATATGACGTTACAATGTAACTTGTTGTAGTCCTTTCATTTCAACAACAGATAGCTGCTTGATTATTCATGTTCTTCAAAGTCAGAAGCCAGGAGGCGTTATATTCTGAAAGTTTAGCACTACCAGGAGAGTACCTACAGTCAGTATTGTTCTGCTTTGGTTAGGCATAAACAGAAAGAGTTAACAACAGAGTTTAAAGCCCGCCATGTGAAGCAGAAAACTAGATTTGGAGATACAATGAAAGTGCCAATACGCTTGAAGTTTAAGTCATCTAAAGAAGTGTATACTAACAATTGATATGTCTTCCTCAATACTCTTTTTTTTTCATGATGTTCAAAGTTTTGCCTTATGAGATGTTGAAGGTCAAGTCTGTTATTTACTACTTCTTTAATCCTAATATTTTTTACCTATATGGGACATTTAATTAACTCTCAAGTGTTTCATTATCTAATATAGTCTCATGACATACCTGTGATATGGACAAATAATCTTATTTTGAAGAAGATAAGTGATCTAAAAAGGGGCAAAACTTGAGGTAACAAAGCAACAGATGAGAGATAATCAGAAGAAATATGTGTCACAGAAATCATACAGTTATCATTTTTTCACAGTACCTTTAGTGAATACATTGTGTTTTAAAACTACTCTTTTGGTCCATACATTGCATCTTGTTTCATGGTTAGAGGTTGTATAAAAACTGTAAATAAATTAACAGAAACAGGAAAGAAAGGGGGAAAAAAATTAAAAAGCTTACCCTAATTATGGATTATATGCCCACATATCACCTCTTATGCAGATACATGTTATTCAAGATATGCCTAGTTAGGCATACATACATTCCTGGCCAAAAAACAGGGTATTTACTAAATATTAAATTGTTTTAAAAATGAGAATAAAGTGGGGAAAAAAGAGTATCACTAATTCCAAACTGAAAAGAAATATACCCACTTGGCAAAGCAAATGAGTATGTAAGTCTGAGGTACACATGTAAATAAATGGATGTGTATGTATACACAGCCAGCTTTCATTAATCTCTTCATAAACAGGCACAGTAAATCTCAAAACAAAATGTAATGATTCTACACTTTTTAAAGCACATTTGTGCCTACTTGGTGAAGAACATTATTGAACTACAAAATTTCATTTGTTCCATATCAACAGTAGCTACAGAAAGAGATTGTTCCATGTCTTCCTCCCTATATTAGTGTCTCAATCATAGTTTGCAGGAAAACATTAATCACTCAGAATATGTTATAGCAATTTGCCTCATAACTGACCTATATTCTATAGAAGAACAAAACAAAACAAACAAATAAAAACCCACACAAAACAAACCAAAAAAACTATTGTAATGTAAGGATGGTAGTGGCAAACATAAGACATATTTAAAAAGCTGCTGACACAATATTTTTTAAAAATCCAATTTAAAACCATTCATGTGATTCACAAAATTCTGAATGAGAAAAAGTCCAGTATAAGGGCCAAGATAAATTTTCTATCATGTGCCCAAGAAACTCAACCTCAAAATCGCTTCTATATGCATGTTGTGGTTTAATACCACCTGACAACTGAGCCTCACACAACCGCTTGCTCACTCCCCATCATGTTCCACATGGGAACGAGCTTTGAAAGAGTAAAAGTGGGAAAACACTTGGGTTCAGATAACAACAGTTTAGGTAAAGCAAAAGCTGTACATGCCAATAAAGCAAGATAAGGGATTCATTCTCCACTTTACATGGACAAGTAGGTGTTAAGCCATCTCCAGGAAAGCAGTACTCCATCACATATAAAAGTTACTGGGGAAGACAAGACTCCTCCATGCTTCTTCTTCCTTCAGATTTATATGCTGAACATGACACCATAGGTATGGAATAACCCTTTGGTTAGCTGGGGTCAGCTGTCCACTCCTAACTCCTTGTGCACTGCCTGTCTACTCGCTGGTGGGGTGGTATGAAAAGCAGAAAAAGCTTTGATTGTGTATAAGCTGTCCTGGTATGGCATAAATCCTGCCAGACCAGTTTAACCCTTGTTTTCCTCCTCTTGTTGCAGGTCTGGGAGTTGAGTAAATGAGCAAAAAATGGAGGGTTTGGTTCTGAGGGCTAGGAGCTTAGCACCACGTGTCAAGTGTCTTGTGCTACCCCTCAATGTGCCTGTGTGGTCACACGAGGCATGAAGCTTTGAATTCATTGGTCAGAAATATTATGCTATTAGTCAGTTTCATTTTCAAAATAATGTATTTAATGTGGGGTGATTTAGAAACTGTACCTTTCTGCACTGACCCTCCACTGGGAGAAGTACCCCATTCATGGTTTGTTAACGGGGAATTGCAGGGGGCATGTGTTTGCAGCTTGCACTGGCAGCTCATCCGCAGCAACTCAGCTCTTCTCTCCTTCTCTCTGCCTGGAATATTTTGTGTTTTATCCTGGGATTATTATCGTGGGTTTTGGAAGCATCTTTGTACAGGAAACTTACTTAGGAATCAAAATGTCATGAGTACATATGCCAGAGTTAATGCTAAGGCTTCTATAAGCATAGTTAGAATTTTCCCTCTTTTCTCATTCCTATTTTCCAAGTTCTGATTGATTATACTGTTTAATTCCATGTTTAGAATACCTTTTGTGCAACTACTTCTTGTTGACAGAAAACCCAAAGAAGCTTGGGGAATTTCCCCAATTTAAAAAAAAATAATTAAAATTAATATTAGTGTAGAAATTAATATTAATAACAGATTATTTGTTTCTACAACATAAGCATTGCTCAGCAGTAATTAAAACATCTTTGAATTTGCAGCACTGTTTTCAGCACAAATACAAAACCATAATCACATACAGGCTAACATAAAGAAAATTAACTCTATCCTAGCCCAAACCAGCTCAGTACAAGACAAAATAAGTTCTGTGGTAAAATTCCACTTGTCAGAATTTGGTTATTAAACTGGATTTTTCTGTATTATTTTTGTTCTTTCGATTCAGAATTCTTTCATATCACAGTAGCATTGTCAAATGAAAGAGAAACTGAACCAGTTTAAGAAAATAATGAAATTATTGTACAGTAGTAAATTAAATGATAGTATATGTATTTACAAATAAATGGATTTTTTCCTCTGGTGTTTCATAAACTTCATAAACAAACTTTAATCACTGTGGTGGGTTGTTCTTGCCTGGTTGTCAGATGCCCATTCAATTGCTCTTTCACTCCTCCTTCAGAGAAAAAAGTGAGAACATAAGATGAAAAATCTTGTGATTCTAAATAAAGACAGAGAGATTACTTACTAATTATCATCACAGGCAACTCATTTCTGACTTTGGAAAAAGTAATTTAATTTCTTGCCAAAAAAAATAGATGCAGATGGTGAAAAAAAAATCCAGACTGAAACTGTTTTCTTTTCATCCTTCTTCCTTCTTCCCAGATTCATCTTTCACTCCTTCATTCTTACCTCCTGTGTGTCCTTGCCCCTAAGAAGCACAGGAGTGGGGAGTCAATCTATAACAATATCTGACTGTCACACCGTCCTCCTCACACAGGCTGCAATCCTTCGGAATAAATCTGCTGGATCCAGGATCATCTCCACAGGCTGTAGTTTTTCAGGAACTTCTGCAACATGAGTCCTCTTCAAGAAGAGACTGCATTCTTCTGGTATGGGATGCATCTACATATACAGAATCTCTACTAAAAATTTATACATAACTAACATATGCCTTAGGAGTTGGGGCTAGAAATAAAAAAGGATAATGCATTCAGATTCACAGGCTACAGAAACAGAGCTTAGTGTCTAAATTCAAAGATTAACATCACAATGCAACTTTCATAGAAGGAAAGACGTTTCCAAATAGGTGGTCATACTTGCTACAGTTTGTAACAGGCAGGAGATCTCAATAGGTAGACTCACAAGGAAAATGTAAATTTCACATTCTGTGGGGATTTTGTTATACAGTAGATTTATCAGGCACAAACACATATGTTATTTAATATGATTCTTTCAGAGCTTTTCTTTATTTTGTGCTTATATTATTCATATTTAAGGTCAGAAATTCTAATAAAAATTAGAGAACCTGAAATGAAAGGCAGTTGGTAATAATACATGGAAAGAAGAAGCATGGCTTTATTGAGTTCATCAATCCACATACGTATGGCGATGTACATTCTATCGTCTCTGAAATTTGGGGTTAGGTTTCCGGTCTTAACAAAAATGAAATACAATGTTTGTCCCACATAATTTGCACTCTGCTTGAATATTATTTGCTGATACTAAAAGATGATGGGGGAGGAATGAAATATATCCACTGTTTTTGACGCATATGAAGAGAAGTAAGCTTTTCTCATGCAGTTTGCAGGCCAAGGCTGCATTGGGATTCAGTGGTGTGTTTCTTGAAGGTTTAACAAAGGCACCGCAGTTTAAAATGGGAAGAATAAGGATGCTAACTGGTCCCAAAGTTTGTAGTCATAACATTTAATCCATAAAATATTTCCTAGCTATGGGCATCATTTGCAGAATCACAGAGTTAAAATTAAAAACTTTTGCTTTTATGTCTCCTTTAGGTAACAGTCCTGTACTTATATCTGTTTTGGATGTATTAGTACTTGTTTGTTGTGTAGATGAGACTCTGATAAATGAACAGAGTGCACAGGGAAACATCTCCTTCTGTCTTTCCCTGAGGTCCTATTGTTTTGCAAAATGTTTTCTGAAACAGTAAAATGAAGGCAGGAAAACAGGCAGACACAACACATTTCTTTCCATCCACTTGGAAATCACAGTGCTAGTTTAGAATCTGAGTACATTCTCTTCAGACACTCATTAGGAAAAATGACTAAGCATTGCACTACAGGAATAAATGTTCTTGTATACCTGAGTTGTGCTTACAAGTGAAAAAACAGAAGCAAATATGCACTTTGAGCTTAGAAAACTCCTACCAGCACAATAAAGCTTGACATTGTCTTGTCTGTTGTGGTGGGTTAGGAACTTCCTCCTTCCTAAATAAAATTTACCAGACCAGTTCAGATGGATTGGAAGTAAGATAGATCCATATTTTGCAGCAAAGCTAATTTACAAGTATATATATAAAATATATTTAGATGTATTTAAAATTATATACAATTTAGAAGTAATACAGATATCCAGTCTTCCTCACGCCCCCTGGACAAAGAAAGCCTATAAGGAACCAACACCACCTTCTCCCTCCCCAGATGGAAAACAACTAGCAAAGGTCATGTGTTATCTGGTCAATCAAGGTTAATGGAAGAGATTAGAGGGAGAAACTAAGAAAACCAGAGCCCAAAAGCCAAGAAGAAAGAATTGTTTATATATTGGCTTTTTATACCTCTTATCAAACCAATTAATGATAGAGAGTTTATCATTATTTTCTTTTTACAACCAATGCCCTTCTCATTCAGATTATGTATCAATTTCTCTTATTAGAATATTTCAATAAGCCTTAAACCACCGCACCTTTTCACAGTATTAATATTCACCTTTTGCCACTAGAGGGTATTGTGAAACTCCTATCTGAGCATTTATTATTACAAACTGTTTGTCAAACTTTATTTTGAATGCCAGTTATGGTAAACATCAGAATCTTGAACTTTCACACAAATAAAGAAAGATTCCATTTTGAACTACATTTAGAGCCTAGGATCTAAGGCATAAAGAGAAATCCCAGACCTGTTGAAAGAAATAGATGATGCCATTTTGATTTCAAAAATCAAGACTGAATCTTATTCACCTTCTAAAGTCAAATCAGGAGATGCATCTTTGCATCTAGCGTCACCCTTTTTGCAAAGAGTCATTCTATAGAGATTATTCCCAGTGTAGTAGATACCAAATGATATCTCCTTTATAAGAACCAGGAGCATTTCCTATGTCTCATATTTGCAGTATCTGTTTACTACCTCAGAGTAAGATTTGAATTCACAGCAAACTTTCCTGCCTCCTGGTTTCTGTGAATAAAAATATCACTCATATAGGCTAAAAAGAACCCTGGAATGCTTCAGTGTATCTTTCATCCAGCACTACCAGTGGACCAGGTTCTTAAGGTTCACTGTCATGTATTGTGCTGCAATTTAGTCTAGACATAGACAATGTAACTATATGCATTACCCCTAAAAGAAATCATTATTTAAAATAAAATAAATAAAATCTAAGGTTTTTGAACAGAATTCTTCTACTTTCACAGAAACACAGAATCACAGAATGTCAGGGGTTGGAAGGGACCGCAAAAGATCACTTAGTCCAACCCTCGTGCCAGAGCAGGATCATCTATACCAGATCACACAGGAATGTGTCCAGGTGGGTTTTGAATATTTCCAGAGAGGAGGAATTCACAACTTCCCTGTGCAGCCTTTCCCAATGTTCTGTCACTCTCACAGGGAAAAAATTCCTCCTCATGTTTACATGAAACTTCCTATGCCTCAAATTCTACCCACTGCCCCTTCTCTTGTCATTGGGCATCACCAAGAAAAGCCTGGCTCCCTCCTCTTGACACTCACCTTTTACATATTTATAAACACTGATGAGGTCATACCTCAGTCTCCTTTTCTCCAAGCTAAAGATCCACAGCTCCCTCAGTTTCTCCTCGTAAGAGAGGTGTTCCATTCCCTTAATCATCTTTGTGGCTCTATGCTGGACTCTCTTAAGCAGTTCTATGTCCCTCACAAACTGGGGGGCCCAGAACTGGACACAGTACTCCAGATGCAGCCTCACCAGGGCAGAGTAGAGGGGCAGGAAAACCTCTCTCAACCTACTAGCCACACCCCTTTTAATACACCCCAGAATGGCATTGGCTCTCCTGGTCAGAAGAGCACATTGTTGGCTCATGATCAACCTCCCATCCTCTAGGACCCCCCAGATCCTTTTTGCCTTCACTACCTTCTGACAGGTCAGTCCCCAACCTATACTAATATCTGGGGTAGTTCCTTCCCAGGTGCAGGACTCTTCACTTGCCCTTGTTGAATTTTATTAAATTTCTCCCTGCCCAACTCTCCAGCCTGTCCAAGCGTCACTGAATCGCAGCACATCCTTCTAGTGTGGCAGCCTCTCTGCCCAGTTTGGTGGCATAAGCAAACTTGCTGACTGTGAACTCTGTGCCCTCATCCAGATAGTCGATGAATATATTGAAGAAAACTGATCCCATACTTTCTGTGTGATGTGTGATTTTTATTGTCTTTAAAAATAATAACAATTATCTACTATTATATACACTATTATGTATCTAGTGTACTACTATCTGTACGTTTTTCCTTAAAATAGGCATTGAGTAGCAGCTTGGAAAGGGAAACTTAAAACATAGTGGAATTATATAAGAACTTCTTTCAGGTAAAATCCTGTGTACCTAGAAATATTTCTGGACACCGTTGCAAGACCATATTTACTAGAAAACAGTAAGAATATTCCCTGTCACAAGCCTGGCCTGTGGTATCAAAGAGTTTTATATACAATTCTGAAGAACGGTTCCAAAGTTACAGAGAAAACTAAGCAAATAATTGTTTAGTAGGCGTCATGCTTGGATCCATGATGTTTCTGGGGCAGAGATAGCTATGTCAAAAAGACAGTGCCCAACAACATTCTCTAATGTGCAGATGTCACAAGTAATCCAAATGGAGGATTTATGATTATGACATCCATACAGGCATGGCACATGCAGAAAAAAAGTCCAATTTTATAGATTATGTCCCTTTTCATACAATGCCAATGAAAACTTCAGGAAATCATAAAATCATAAAATCACGGAATCATAGAAACTATCTGGACAGCGAGATGGGTGAACTCATGTACCATCTCACCTAATTAAATTATTGTGGTCCTTACGGTGGTTTCTAACACCTCTGGATAACTTTCATACTAGACAAGTACTGTTACTACACACTACTATGATTTTTACTTTTATATGACTCTCATTTTTCCATCTAACAAAATCACATGTCAAACACAAGATCTGCAGTTAGACTAAATTAATATTAATTCAAGTATTAATGCTTGACAAATCTTTCAGTTGATATTAATCCTAGTCTTCAAAGTCACTGAAATCTTTACTTCCTCTCACTGATAGAAGTTAGTGACCTGGAAATTAGTGATCCATTTTTGTCAACAGGCCACAGCCGCAGTAGTTGTTCCTAAATTCTTTGAACTTCTCTGTCCTAAAGCCTTCAGGTCTCATTTTCCTTAGTTGAGAGAATAGAAATGAGTCCAAAAGGATGAGACTTAAAAGGAGCAGCTGTGGTCACTTGCTTTATTCAGCTTCGAGAAGATAGAGGGTTCACCTCTTTTCAGTCTACAGCTTCCTCAAGGCAAAGCAGAGGCAGAGATGTCTATCTCTATCTGTTGTCACTGCAACATGTTCCCCAAGAAAGTGGTTATGACACCAAACCTGTCAGAGTTAGAAGGTTGTCTGGATAACACTGTTGATCACATTGTTTAATATTAGATAGTTTTGTGATGAGCAAAGAGTTTGACTGAAATATTCTTGTGGGTCCTTTCCAACTTGAGATATTTTAGGATTTTATGATTTGCAAATAAGCTGGTTAAAAAAAAACAAAAACAAAAAAAAAGTGATACTGAAAGGATTTCCTAGGGAAAGAATATGAGGAAAACTAGCAAAACAGAATCAGATAATGTAGAAAGTAAAGGTGGCACATCTAATATATATAAACATGGGGGTTAAAAAATAATAGACAAAAAGTTAAAAAGTCAGAGAAATTCTTCCAAAAAGACATAAACTGGGATGAAAAAGAAAATAAATCTCATTAAAAAAGGGAGATACAATGAGAAAAATATCAAATGGAACCAAAAGGGATATGGAAATAGAATAGAAAACTATAAAAGCATCATCCAAAACAAGGAAAAAAATCTTCCATAGATGTTTATATACTGCTAATGAAGAAAATAAAGCAAGGAAGAACATAAATGGAATAAATGGGTATATGTGGTTAATAAAAGACTACATTCTACATTGGAATGAGCTTATCTTTGTGGTCCCAGAACAATCTATGCAGTGACCTGTGATATTCACTGTCTTTATATAAGGCAGTGAATAATGACCTGCCAAATTTTACAGATGACAAACATTCCAAAAAAGAAACGAAAGGAAGGTGACTTCAAAATATTGCAGAATGTGCTCATTGTATTCAGTGATAAAAAAAAAAAAAAATGACAGAGATTATTCAGTGTTCCTAAATTCTGGGTAAACCACACACAAAAATACAATCTTAACTGCAGACACAATCACGGTCTTTGAATTAGTGATTGACATTCATGTAAATTGTCTTAGAGTAACTTTAAATAGGCAAATATCATGTCAGAAATCAAGAGTGAAGGAGTATAGAAAAAAAATTAAAGAAAGAAAGAAAGAAACAAATTGTCATCTAAACGCACGGTATACTCCATGCTGAATAACTTGTGTTAATCAATCATTCCTGAAAAATCTAGCAGATATAAAGTACTGAGAAGGACAAAAAGGATGTTCAGAAGCATGGAATGACTTCTATATGAAATGACACTGAAGAGATTGTGTTTCTTAACTTGAAAAGAAATAGTCCATGAAAGATAGTATGGAAGTCTGTAAAGTCATAAATGATTTGCAAAAAGTAAATAAAAAATAGTTACTCACTTTTTCTCTTAATACAGAAAAAGAGGGGAAAAAAGAGAAAATTGATTGGATAATAGTCTTATCCAATCTAAGATAAAGCAAATTATTAAGGAAAAACCAAAGTACTTAATCATAACATTAATCATGTTCTCATATATAAAATAACTTTACATACATGATACCAAAAAAACCCACAAAACCAAAACCCAAAACAACCACACACAAAAAAACCCAAACAAACCAAACCAACAACCAACAAACAAACAAACCCCCAAAGGAATTATATTAGTTAAAACATACATTGAAAACAGCTTGACCTTCACATTTTGGTGAACTAAACAGTAGAACAGTACATATGCTGCTTGAAGATTTATAAAAAATTAGAAAGTAACAAATTACTAAAAACAATTTTCTATTACATTTTTCACTTCATTTACATGAACATCTTATTTAATCTGCTTAATTTAGCAGCAATATGTCAGTTGAATTTCTGTAGCTTAAGGTCAAACAATCAGGCAATACCAGCTTCAATAGTAACTATCTCTTGGAAAATAAGATTTGACTGGTATAGTCAATAAGCAAGCTGGCATCAATAAAAGTAAAATACATTCTAATCAAAGAGACACATGCACTTATGGTTATGTTTCCAAAAACTGCGGGCCATGGTCCTCTGTATAAGGTATTAAAACCACCAGGTGGTTAGGGGCGACATAAGAATGAGTGGCCTTGTTACTTCTGTTCGTTATACCAAAATTTGTTCATTATAATAAGAAAAATAGATGCATAATTAAAAAAAATTCTCTTGGTAGTAGACAAAGGGAGGCATGTGATACAGTTTGTGAAATGCTCTTTTATTTATCTGCAATTAGATTATTTTGCTGGGACATACAACCTTTAGTCCCTCTTAAGTCTAAAGAGAAACATTTAGATATTACGCTATAAATATCACTGAATGTGCATAAATTGTTTTTTTCTGCTTTTTTGTTGTTGTTGTGGTTTGTTTGTTTGTTTGTTCCTGGATACTTGTAAGTCTGAAAAAAGAGTATTTACACTCCAAGCATTATACCATGTGGGAGAGTTGTAGAGAGTTTACTATAGTCCAAATAAACAATACCCACAGCAATTTTCTCATCCACTAAGTGGGTCACCTAGTCATACAAAGAGATTAGGTTTAGTCTGGACCTGCCTTTCATGAACCCCTGCTGACTTGCCCTGATCACCTGGTTACCCTGAATGTACTGCATAACGGCACTCAAGATGTCTGCTCCATGACCTTTCCCTGCACTAAGATGAGACTCATTGTTCTGTAGTTCCCCAAGTTGTTCTTGCTCTTCTTGTAGATAGTTATCATGTTTGTAAATCTCCAATCAGCTGCGACTTCCCTAGTTAGCCATGACTGCTCATAAATGGTGGAAAATGTCTTCCTTTTGTGCTGGTTTGAAGCTAATTGGAATATTCTAATGAGAGAAATTAGATTGTTGGTTGTAAAAGTCTATATTATTCATTGGTTTCCTAAAATGGAATAAAAAGCCAAAATGTAAACAATTTGTCCCTCTTTTGCCTTCTTTGCTCTTAAGTATTGGATCTATTAATTTCTCCTTTGCTTTGCTCTAATCTCTGCAGTAACCTTGGCTAACAGGTAACAAGCAAGTTTTACTGTCTGGGAGAGAGAGGGTGGCTTTGAGCCCCTTCTGGGCTCCTTTTGTTTGTCCAGGAGGGAGTTTGGATTTCTGTATTATTTATAAATTGTATATAATTGTAACATATTGTATATATATGCTTGTATATTTTGCTTTGCTGTAAACATAGCTTCATCTTACTTCCAAACTGTCTGAGCTGGTCTGGTAAATTTCCAACAGGCAGGGAGGAAGTTCCTTAACCACTTGAAACCACTGAGAGGAAAGTGAGGTCTCCATCTGAGACACTCTTATGCACTGTTAGGATACCTCTAATGTTTCTGATATATATATTTAATGAATACATAGGTGGGAAACTTGGGCTTGATTTACTTGTTCACAGTCAGCCATCTAGGTCCATCTAAGGTACTTCTGGGTAGGTATTCTGCATAGTCTCCTTTTTGCCCTGTGTGATATACTGCTGAAGGCTTTAGATGCTAGTTTGTGGGCAGCTGAAAAGAAGCCCCTCATGAAGATTCACTATGTTCACCATAGATTTTTTTCTCCTATATAATTCTCTAGAGTCTAGTGTATGTACTGACTACGTTCTTTGTTGAGTTTAATGTCACTCAACACGTCTTACATGTGCATACCTATGTATACATATCATAAATGAGCTGTTTGAATTAATCCCATCCTTATAATTAGTTGGTATTAATTGATCTTCAAAATGTTTTTTAGATACAGCAGAAATGAATGGCATATACACAGTACTTACACGGCACATACTTCTTGCAGTTCAAGCAACTGCTGCTGCAGTCTTTGGACAACTGCTACTTTCATCAGCTATGCTTAGCATAAAAGTTGAAACATTAGCATTTCTTTGCCTATACTATGGAAAATCCAAGACAACAGCAAGAGTGGGTTGTTTTGTTTAGGTGGAGAGTAGAAAATACTCCAGCAGTTAGATAATGCTAGTCATTACTATGACAACTTCATGAATGATTATATTAAAATAATTTGTAAACTGAAGATATTGTTTCTCTACATCTGTTAATTTTTGAAAATAAAAGTAATTTGAATTATATTTAGGTACATAGGTCATTGGTTCCTACTTTTTTCTGTTTGGTGTTATGTTACATTCCTTCAGTTAGTGATTTTTCTAAAGTGGGAAGTGGTTAATAGAGGGTGTCTGTCACTTGTTTAGTGGCTAGTCAAGCCTTAACTCTTGACAATACCTCAGTGAGATAATACCTCAGTGAACTCTCCAGATGCAACTTACTTGAGCAGTTACCAAGAATGGAAAGGAATAGAAAGTTGTTGGCTTTTTCTTATTATTATTACTAAAGCAAGCACCTATGACCTGAAATAATTTGATACAGAACAGACACCTACCAAAAACGTGCTTTTTCATACTGTTGTAAGAATAATTTTTAAAGTTAACCACTTCTGAAACAGAGATTATAATACATTTATATACATTAAAAAAAAAAAAGAAGTTACTTTTTGCATCACACTTTTTGTCACCTAGAGAAAGAACACAAAAACCAATTTACGTAAGCAGTTTGAATAAACTTGGGGGATGAGGCTCTTGATTATGTGAACAGCTTGTTTTTGTTTTATAATATGAATTGTCTGTGCCTGTAGTAGATTGTTTTCAGCTAATTCCTTGCAGCTGTTACTAAATTATAGTCTCCGGTTTCCAAGGCCACTTAGGGAAGGGAAAACTAGCACTGTTTAACCACTAATCTGCCTATGTAATGATCTGAATGAAAAGAGGAAAAATATTTGCGATTTCTAGTTGTACAATATAGAATCTTTGCCAGCTACTCATGTTTGAATGGCTGCCACTTATTTACTGATGAAAGTAAAGCATAATATTTTTATTTCTTTTAAAATAACATCACAAGAAAAAAAAAAGTGGCATTTAAAATTTGCTGATATGTCATTAGCCAAAAATTATTTAATAGTAGCCAGTAGTGACTAAACATACAGCTTTAGTAGTATCTGAAGATGTGAAAGTCTGATTTTAGATATTGGGTTCAGTGCAGACATTAAGAAACCCATATGCATAAAATTAACCTGAGAATCTCCAGATCATTTCAACTTCATTAGCTATATCTTTTGCAATATCTAATTGTATGCAGTAGCAGAGGATTTTCAGAAGAGTCTCCAGAATAATAGGAACTATAAATCAAATCCTCCAAAGAGAGTATATCTAGTTATATGACCCAATAATACAAAATATAGCAATATGATTGAATTCTTTTTCTACCTGGACCAAATGATTTTACATTAACAAGCAAAAATCATCATGTCCACTCATTCCACATGTATTTTCTCTGCTAAGAAGAGGAGGGATGTTATAAATGACCTACGTACATTACTTATAAAAGAAGTCTTTGTAGGTTCACTTATTATGTAAATAGTGTATCATGAGTTTGGTTTATTGAATCTACTGATGAATATTCAAAACCATGCTGATGTACTACCATTTTTAAAATGAAAGCACTGGCCGGAGTGAAGTATCTTGGGGCTTGTAGTGTGTATTGTAACATGAGAGGCTTCCTGTTTCTAGTTGCTGCTTCTAGTTTCTGGATTTTGGGATATTGGCGCATTTTTCTGTTGGACTACATCCTTGGGGAGGCTGGGGTTGTTTTGTAACTGGTTTCTGCTTTTTTGTATGCTTTTCTTTGAAATTAGGCTAACATTATTGTATATTGTATCATCTCATTAAACTCCTTATCTCAACCCAATCCTCATATGCTGGCCAGACCCCTCTCACCGGGAAGTCTGCTGCCACCCTGGGGACTGGGTCAAGGATGTTACCAGAAGGCTGCCTACTGTAGTACAGCCCTCTGATTACTATCCCTTGTTGGTTATACAGGTGGGAAATGATGAGATTGATACCAGAGGTCTAAAAGCAAGCAAAAGGGACTTCAAGGCACTGGGAAAAGTAGTTGAGGGGTCAGAGGAACAGGTAATCTTTTCATCAATACCCTTAGTTGCAGGTTGGAAAGCTGAGAGGAACAAGAAATCACACCTGATTAACAAGTGGCTCAGAGGCTGGTGCCACCAACAAAATTTTGGTTTTTTCTGATCTTGGGGAACTTTACATGGCCCCAGGTCTGCAAGCAACAGATAAGGTACATCTGTCTCAGAGGAGGAGAAAGATTCTGGCATATGAGCTGGTGGGGCTTGTTGAAAGGGTTTAAGCTGGGTTGGAAGGCAAAGGGGGTTAAAGTGAGCAGTCCTAGAGACAAACTGAAGGAGGCTAAGGGTGGTGGACCAGAGACAGGGTTAAAACCATCAGCCCGCCTGAAGTGTATGTACACCGATGCATGCAGTATGGGTAACAAACAAGAGGAGCTGGAAGCCTTGGTACAAGAGGCTAACTGATTTTTTTGCCATCACAAAAATGTGGTGGGATGACTCACACAACTGCAGCACTGTAATCAACAGCTACAGACTTTCAGGAGAGACAGGCAAGGGAGAAGGGTTGGAAGAGTAGCCCTATATAATAGGGATGATCAGGATGTCATGGAAGTAGAGATTAAGGATGATTAAGTTGAGTCCCTATGGGTAAGAATAACAAGGCTGACATCCTGTTTGGAGTCTGTTATAGATCACCCAACCAGGAAGAGGAGGTTGATTTATTATCCTTTAGGCAGCTGGAGGCTGCCTCAAGATCATTTGCCTGTGTTCTTGTGGGTGACCTTAACCTGACAGACATCTGCTGGGACTCCAACACTGAAGAGAAGAGGCAGTCTAAAAGATTCCTAGAGTGTATGGAGGACAACTTCTTATATCAGCTGTTAAGTGAGCCTACCAGGAGTGCAGGTCTGTTTGATCTGCTGTTCACAAATAGAGAAGGGCTGGTGGGAGATGTGGTGGTCGGAGGCTGCCTGTGGTCCAGTGGCCATGAAATTACAGAGTTTTCAATCTACTGTGAAACCAGGAGGGGCATGAACAAAACCTCCACACTGGACTTCCAAAGGGCAGACTTCGGCTTACTTAAGGAACTAACTCAGATAGTTCTTTGGGAAACAGTCCTTAAAAACAAAGGGGTCCAGGCAGGCTGGACCTTCTTCAAGAAAGAACTCTTGAAGGTACAGGAACAGGCTGTGCCAATGTGTTGGGAGATGCGCTGACAAGGGAGGCAGCTGGACTGGATGGGCAAGGAGCTTCTAAAGGAAGGGTTAGAAGCAGAACGGTTAGTTTGGTTACACAGCAGAAGTCAGAAGACACACCGACTCCAGCAGAGAGAGACTCTCTGTCTTACCTATGTTTGTGTCCTTGTTTTTATATGTCTCAGCAAGCCTATGAGTGAAGTAAACATCACCATTGTTTTCTTTTCACAGCCTATAATCTAATTGTTTTTGTTAAAATATTCTAATTAGCCTCAAACCAGCATAGATGCTCATGTATGAATGGAATTTAATATGGTGCTCAGGTAAAATCCTGAAGATGGCACCTTAATTTGAAGATATCAGTCAAGTATTTCTGGGAAATTATGTTAATTATCAATTAAAGTTAATAAAACCATATTCTGTAAATTTGGTGACCATTTCTCCTTCTCATAGCAGCTGTTACATAGTTCAAATATATGACTGGAAAGCAAATATGAAACAGGGACGATACAGAAAAGACCTATCTTTCTGCTTTGTTACTAGTGTGGAGAAAGGATTATTTGGGTAATGTAACTAAGCAGAAGTCTATGATTTTTGTTCACAATAATAAAATAGGTATTTCAGAGATAATTCAAAATTTCCTACTTGATTTACAAGTTACATCTTTTTCTTTCTACTACATTGGTGTTCTATTTCTAAATAGTATTCTACTGATCTTGCATTTTGACTTCTAAAGACTACTTATTCTGTTAATTTATACATTGGTTTCTGAGATTGTTTCATCTTTATATTTAATTCTAAAGTATGTATTACATTATTATTATTAATAACAACTGTTATAGCTAAGGAATTAGTTTAATACTCTCTTTCAAGTATCTATTAATTAAATTTTTGACAATGGGATATGCCACCTTAAAATCACATGTCATATATATGCTATCTGAAATACAGTCATATAGACTAAAATGTGCATAATGAGCAATGCATGGGTGGCAATATTAAAAAATAAATCTAAAATAGTTTTTATCATTCTAATTAGAAGTCCATATTTATCCCCAAGTGTGAAACATTTATTAAAAGTATACATTTTTGTCTCAAAGTTTACAACAGCAAATGAGACATATATGTTTATATGGATCAGGAGCTAGTCTCTTTTGATTTAGGAAAATCAGGTAAGTCTTCCTAAGCCAAGTTGGCTTAGTGAATACTTAAAGTATATTTAAAGCATATAAGTTTACCAAATTACTAGTGTGAAGCAAAGAAACTGGTCCAGAATATGATCACCAGTTAGCAGATGCCTTATGATTTACACTTCAAAATGTCTTAGCAAACCATGTGTCCTTCCTGACAGACCACAGCTTCCAACACACCTCATACAATTATACCTTCTGAATTCACAGCAGAGTACTTAGTCTTTTATTTATTGGAAAAGCTAAACTGTGAACAGATGCCAATGTTTTATGTCAGAACCTTAATATTACACTTATGCAGTCAGAAAAGATGCCTCAGTTGATGGACTGATATACAGCAAAAATCCGTTCCTAGTGTAACAACTGCAAGTCAGTGATGTGGTTCCATCAGGGAAAGGGTATTTAATCTATCCACTACTATCCTTCATATGTTCAGATTCAAATTGCCTTTCTGGCTAGTCAAAATTCTGATTAATTGAACACTGAGATGATTTATATTCTCTATACATTGTTCTAAAATGATGACTCAGATTACACAGACATATTCAATCAAGACTGATTATATCTGCCCATGTTTGGTTCTTCATCTTCTAGCACCATTACATACCATTAAGCTAAAACAAATATCTGATCACTTAGCTAAAGAGCTATATTAGAAAGTATATGCTATATATGTTATTAAATTAGGGTTGTACAAACAATTAAAATTCTCAGAGGTCTTACATCTGAAATGGGTGGCTTCTGAATTTAATAGTGATTTAAAAGACCTTTTTAAACATTCAATGAATATATGTAGACATTGCAATTTTTTTAAATACTAGCAAATATTAAACATCAACAGATGGTTCATTTTAAAAATTACACATAAATTTAAAAACACTTATAATGAATTTTTTTCCTTCAGAACGTTACATTAAATCTAATTTTCCAAGCATTCAGAATTAACAAATTCTTTTCTCTATTTATTCAGATTTTAAAATAATAAACCAGGATTTTTTTTTTCCAACCCTTTATAAAATAAAATATTTCATTAATGGCCCTTAAAATTATATTTGTTGATTATCTTTTGGATAGTGAAGGAAAATTGAGATACACACTGAAGGATATTAGGATATTATTATCAGACCTCGACCACCTGGACAGATGGGTATAGTCCAACGGGATAGTGTTCAACAAATCCAAGTGCCGGGTGCTGCACTGTGGCCACAACCATCCCATGCAGAGCTACAGGCTGGGGTTGGAGTGGTTGGAGAGCAGCCAAACAGAAAGGGATCTGGGGGTGCTGATTGACACCCACCTAAACATGAGCCAGCAGTGTGCCTGGGTGGCCAAGAAGGCCAGTGACATCCTGGCCTGCATTAGGAATAGTGTGGCCAGAAGGAGCAGGGAGGTCATTCTCCCTTTGTACTCTGCACTGGTTAGGCCACACCTTGATTACTGTGCACAGTTCTGGACCCCTCAATTTAAGAAGGACATTGAAGTACTTGAACATGTCCACAGAAGGGCAACGAGGCTGGTGAGTGGCCTCCAGTACAAGCCCTATGAAGAGAGGCTGAGTGAGCTGGGATTGTTTAGCCTGGAGAAGAGGAGGCTCAGGGGGGACCTTCTTGCTGTCTACAACTACCTGAAGGGTGGTTGTAGCCAGGAGGAGGTTACTTTCTTCTCTCAGGCAACCAGCACCAGAACAAGAGGACACAGTCTCAAGCTACGCCAGGGGAAGTTTAGGCTTGAGGTGAGAAGGTTCTTCACTGAGAGAAGCGCTGGGCTGCTGGAATGGGCTGCCCAGAGAAGTGGTGGAGTCACCGTCCCTGGAGGTGTTCAAGGTGGGTTTGGACGTGGCACTTGATGCCATGGTCTAGTCTTGAGGTCTGTGGTAACAGGTTGGACTTGGTGATCTTTGAGGTCTCTTCCAACCTTGGTGATACTATGATACTCTGATACTGTGATATTAGAGTTTTTTCTTTATCAATCTGTGAGCGTAAAAAATAGGATACAGTTTGACTGAACTTGATGCTACACTGACATATTGCAAATTAAATTCCATATAGTCATATTGGAAATAACATAGAGCCCAGAACCTCCAAATGAACAATAACAAGGTGTGGGTTTTTTTCTGTGTTTTTGTTTTGCTTTTATTGGTTTGTTTGTTGTTTTTTGTTTTTCCCCAGAAGGAATTCATAGGAGAATCTACACATTTTTATCTCTAAAAGGCTAGTAAAGAAAAGGCTTTGGCATATCAGTTATGAAGACAAGCAGTGAATAATTTCTGAACTACTAATGAATTAACATTTTTTATGTCTTAATCCACTTACTTGAAGAAGATATTGCAATAACACTTCATATTACACATCATGACAATTCCTGTGAAATATATGGTAACTCATCATAGTTCATGGAGTAGGTTAAAAAAATAAAAAGGCTACATATTTCTCCCTTTTACCTATTTTTCCTTTTATTTTGTCATTGTGAAATAATTTTTTCTTACAGTATTTTGAGGTAGATTCTGATCACAACTAGACTTGTCAGATAGTAATTGTAACCCTTCTATTTTCAATTAGAAACTGTAAGGGAAATATGAGAATAAGTTCATCACAGAGTATAGTATTTCAAAGGCAAAATAAAAATGTATAACATATTGATAGTTTAGCATGTTTCATTGAGACAAATTATTTAAAGATTAAATAAATGTTTCTTATAAAAAAAATACTCTAAAAACTGAAATGCTGAGTCAGGTGACAGGTAATGAAATTATGTCAGTCCACTAATGTATTCCAGCACACTTGATAGACTCCTATCACAGGACATATTTTCTCTGTTAGTCATAGTGGTGAAAAATCATAACACATCACAAGACCAATAAATGTAACTTTTCAGAAAAGTTTTAGGTAGTGTAAAAGGGACAAGGAAAGATCCGGTAGTACTTACTTTAGGTGCTGTTGTTTCCTTTTAAACTATAACTCTGCACAGATTTGTTCTAAAATTAAGCATCATGTTCAGACGTACAGAATGCTGTATTTCTTTTTATTTATTTATTTATTTGATGTATCTGCACACTACATCCTTAGCGCACAAAAACACTTTTGCATTTTTTATACTGTAGATATGTTCCTGTATAATGGTTTCTCTCTTGCAAAACACTGGATGAAAATTAGGGTCTATGTTCTCTAGTAGTTTTACATGCTAGTTCCTCCAGAATTCTTTCCTATGAATTTCTGTACAAATTTTATTTTTTTTTTTTACACATAAATCTTTGAAGGAATCTTCATTTTTGAAAGTGGAGAAATGCATTCCTTTGTTTTCCTTTGAAAGGCTGGTGCAAGTCCTTCAGTGAGTACTGAAAACAATTATTCCTCAGTGAAAATGCATTCCCTTAAAACAAAACAAAATACAAAACCCCCAAACGAACAAAAAAACCCAACCCCCAAAATTCTCATTTTTGACACTATTTTGAGGAGAAATGCTTTATAGTAGCTTATGTTAATATGCCAGGGTTTTAAACACCCCAATTTTGTCCCCTCTTTTATATGGCACATTCATTTAATCTGTTAGTCATCTTACATTTTATCTTTTCTTATTTAACATGATGGCTTCTGTAAAATCCATTCTTTGCTTTCCTGATTACAATAAATTCAGTTTCACCTTGGAAATAGTTTCTAAAAAGTAGAAAGAAAAAATATAAAAGAACTGTCATTGACAAATGAGATTTTCACTATGCATCTTCAACGCAAATAGTCTGAAAATGTGATTTAGCTTATTTTTCAGTTTTGTTTTAAAATGTCTTTGCCATAACATCTTGGTTTTGTCAACAGACGTACAAGAGTAACTAGATTTACAAGATCTTAGGCAGTTCATTTGCTGTTTATTTTAGATGGTTTGGATTGCATCCTCTCTCAGCAATCATGTATGACCTTTCTGCAAAGCTGCTGTTTTTACCAGAGTTGATTTAATTGAAGAGATGAACTTTAACTTCTGAAGAGTTATAATCCACTCATTTGATGCATATGCAGTTATCTTTCTTCTAGACTACCAGAAAAGTATACTGTTAAAGTTCAAAACTGGCTGGTAAGGTTTATGACCTAAAAGAATGTAAAATGTTGTATATTAAATTCTGTCTTACTTTTTATGCTTAAGAAGGCCTTCAGTGACATTGTTATGGATGTTGTCCAGCTCTCTCATACCCATGAACACACATAACAGAAAATTTAAAAACTGAACAGAGATGCCTCAGTATGTGATAAGGTCACATTTCCAATATCTTCTTTTTTGGTAAGTAAACACAAATATCTTAAAATTGAGTAAACTAGATGTTCCTCACAAAGGTGAGGGGAAGAAATGATATGAGGTCCCTTTTGAATCTCAGTAAGGAAAGGCCTGAAAAAGAAATGGCATAATAAAATAACTGTTCAAATAATAAGAAAAAGAAGAATATAGACAGGAAGTTTTACGCAGAATCATAGAATTATAGAATTAGTTAGGGTTGAAAGAAACCAGAAGGATCATCTAGTTCCAATCCTCCTGCCATGGGCAGGAACACCACATCCTAGATCAGGTTGGCTATACCCCCATCCAACCTGGCCTTAAACACCTCCAGGGATGGGGCATCAACCACCTCCCTGGGCAACCCATTCCAGGCTATCATCACTCTCATGGTGAAGAACTTCCTCCTCACGTCCAGTCTGAATCTACCCAGCTCCAGCTTTGCTCCATTCCCCCTAGTCCAGTCACTACCTGATAGCCTAAAAATTCCCTCCCCATCTTTATTGTAGGCCCACTTCAGATACTCGAGGGCCACAATAAGGCCACCTTGGAGCCTCCTCCTGACTGAACAGCCTCAATTCTTTCAATCTGTCCTCATAGGAGAGGTGCTCCAGCCCTCTGATCATCCTCATGGCCCTTCTCTGGATGTGCTCCAGCATGTCCACATCCCTCTTGTAATAGGGGCTCCAGAACTGGATAAAATACTCCAGGTGGGGTCTCACCAGAGTGGAGCAGAGGGGGAGAACCATCTCCTTCAACCTGCTGGTCACAATTCTCTTGATGCAGCCCAGGATCTGGACGACTTTCTGGGCTGCAAGTGCACACTGCTGGCTCATGTTGAGCTTCTTGTTCACCAGCACACCCAAGTGCCTCTCCTCAGAGCTGCTCTCCAGCCAGTCACTGCCCAGCTTATATTTATGCTTGGGATTGCAACCCAGATGCAGGACCTTGCATCATCATCTCTTCAGATGATGTACACTCTGTTTTTATGCAGCATCAGACAGACCCCGGGTGTATTTTTGTAAAACAGTACATAGATTCTGTCCATGGAGAGGTCCTGCTGACAGCAGAGAATACAAGATTAACTATTTAACTGAGTATATATGTTTTAAAACAGTCATTAAAATACATAGCACATCAATAAATGGAACATGAAAACAAAAGAATATGTATAGCATATTGACAACATGAACATAATGCCAACTCCCATCAGTAAGCCTAGTCAATATCTGCAGGCATAGTGAGTCCATTTTAATTGAATTTACTGGCCTGAAGTACAAAACCAAAAGTTGCTGAGTATTAGGAGTTTGATCCAATAGGTTGAGCCAGTTCTGAGTTTGATCAACAAGTAATTCAATTATTTTAATAGGAAGGAGTGCCACTTTAAATGATTGTGTGACTATTTTGTGACTCATCCACTGGTTCTCATCCAAATGTTGCTATCAAATTTAATTTAAAATAAAGTGTTTAAAAAATGGGAAAAGGGAAAGAAACATTTTCTTGTCTCTGTCTGATTACTTGGAAGTCAGGCATTTAGGAATGATCTAGTCACCTTAGTACTGGTGTGTTTTGCTGTCGAAGGTATGTAGACATCTGAATGGGGCTGACAGAAAGAGCATAGTACCTACAGACAGCATCTGCCATTCTGAAAGGAGCAGTTACTAGATTGCCAGGATACCATGTAGATCTAAAATGGCATTATGTGCTTATTTTTTATACCGAATCTTCACTTTAGACTTAAAGAAACTTAAAGAAAGTTATTAAGTTTATTTTCAACTTAAAGAAAATATTAAATCGTATCAATATGATTTTGAGGAACACACGGTGGATGAAACAATTAATATAGCAACTCACTCCTTAACAGAAGTATTCTTTGAGACACTGCCTGATATATAAACAATTAACAGCATAATACGGGTTTTATTTTGTATTTTGATTATCAGATTTCATTTACTTTGCACATAGTAGTACTTTCATAAAAATTGTTACTATGAAGTTTGAATGCTTGACTTGAGAGCATTCATTGATTCATAGAATGGGTTGGGTTGGAAGGGACGTTAAAGATCATCTAGTTCCAACCCATCTGCCACAGGCAGGGAAATCTCCCACTACATTAGGTTACTCAAGGCCTCATCCAAGCTGGTATTGGACACTTCCAGCAAGGGGGCATCCACAGTCTCCCTGGGCAATCTATTCCAGTGTCTCAACACTCTTACTGTTAAGAATTTCTTTATAATTTCCAGTCTAAACCTACACTTCTCATCACTCTCACTGTAAAGAATTTCTTCCTAATCTTCAGTCTAAATCGCCTCTCCTCCAGTTACAATCCATTCTTTCTTGCCCTGTTACTACAAGCCCTTGTCAAATGTCCCTCAACAGCTTTCTAGTAGCCTTCTTCAGAGACTGGAAGGTTACTACAAGGTCCCCGAGTTCTCTTCTCCAGGTTGAACAGCATTAAGGCAAACATCTATTCCAAAAATACTGTTGAGTTTGTTTCTATGAAAGAAAATCTGATTCACGTAATAGGTGACAGGCATTGTCTGATACACATTCATTTGCAGCAAAAATTTCATAGAATCATAGAATCATAGAATGGTAAGGTTGGAAGGGACCTCAAGGATCATCTAGTTCCAACCCCCTGACATAGGCAGGGACACCTCCCACTAGTACAGGTTACTCAAGGCCTCATCCAATCTGGCCTTGAACACATCCAGGGAGAGAGCATCCACAACCTCCCTGGGCAACCTGTTCCAGTGCCTCACCACCCTCACTGGAAAGAACTTCCTCCTAACATCAAGTCTAAATCTCCCCTCTGCCAGTTTAAGCCCATTGCCCCTTGTCCTGTCATTGCAGGATCTTGCATTGTGTGATGCTTACATCTTTCAATACCTCTTTGTGCTCTGAGACTGACAGCACCAGTTTTCCTCAAGGAAGCAAGGACACAGAGAGGTAGGGCTGGGTATAAATGATGACTGCTGCAGGTGCTCCAGTTTCTTCACTTTCACTGCAAATAGAGCAGTTGTGATGTATTCTTTCTTTCACATAATTTTTAATCCTTCCCTTTCTTTCTCCTATTTTTGGATTAACTGTTGGGGTCTGTTTTCTAACAAAGTTTCACATCATGCTCTGTCTTCATTGACCTGCAACTTCACTGTGTGTAAGGTGAATTTTTTTGCTAGACACTTGTCCATTGTTTTTACTCCTTTCAGACTTGCTTTGTCCAGGTTTTAGATATGCATTTCTTTAACTGACCACCTCTAGTATCGGCCTGTGCGCGCTGTTATCGTCTGCTATTATTTTACTATTCTGTATCCTATTTCCCCTCTTTTCAGTCTCTCCTATCAAGCTAAGCCTGTATCATTATAGTAGTCATAAATGTCTCATTAGGACATGACAGTTATGTGTTGTTACTATCTTTGGTATTAAAAAACTCTGGTCATTCCATACAAATATAAAGAAAGATAAAGCAAATGGTATGCTTATCTACCCAGTAATTAAAAAATAAATAAATAATTGCAGGTAGATCAAATAAGATCAAAGCTCTAGAAACATCAAGGCAAGTTCAGACAAACAATGTCTGAAAACCTTTGTTCCTGGGGACTTGAAAATTTTGTTACTAGCCTGTTACTAGCAACGGCAATGCAGTATTACTTGACTAAAATGCCACAGCTGGTCTCCATCAAACTTGATTTTACTGATCACTGCAACCTGCTCCACATAAGAAAATCTTATTTACCATTTTATGTACTCAAATTGGGAACTCTCCTAGACTTCAGGCTTTAAGATCTTACTGAATACTTTGATCTGTGGACTGTAAACAGTTTTATAGTGCATTTTCCCTTTGTTTCTGTTGAAAAAGTGATATCTTTTTCTAGGACTACCTCTGTTCCTAGGACTACCTGAGTGCTACCTATTTGTGCATATATATATATATGTATTCTTCTTAAAAATACATTGGATTTTGTGTACAGACTTTACATTGGATCATTTGCAATCTACATAGTGAGAATCACCTTAGAGGAGTTACAGGTATATTTTCTACCACAGATAAATGTTGTAAAACAAACAAACAACTTAACCTTTTACTTCATAGAATCATAGGATCATAGAATGGTAAGGATGGAAGGGACTTCAAGGATCATCTAGTTCCAACCCCATACCATAGGTGGGGACACCTCCCACTAGTACAGGTTACTCAAGGCCTCGTCCGACCTGGCCTTGAACACCTCCAGGGAGGGAGCAGCCACAACCTCCCTGGGCAACCTGTTCCAGTGCCTCACCATCCTCACTGGAAAGAACTTCCTCCTGACATCCAGTCTAAATCTTCCCTCTGCCAGTTTAAACCCATTGCCCCTTGTCCTGTCATTGCAAGACCTTGTAAACAGTCCCTCCCCAGCCCATTTGGGTGTGTTCCAGTGTGATCTGTTCTTAGGTGACCCTGTTCTGCTAGGGAGGTTGGACTAGGTGATTTTTTGAGGTCCCTTCATTGTATGGACCTGACATTGTATGATTCTATGATTCTATCTATGATTCTGTGCACTGAAAAAAAAATGAATTAAAACTTCACTAGCAATGTGATACATATTGTTTTCTCTGTTGGAAATGGTAAACATTTTTAATCAACTGAAGCTATATTGTTTAGGCCCATGATTTTATGTTCATGAGCTACATTTTGCCCTAACCTTTAGGAAATCATGTTTGTCTTAAATTAACGGTTGGAGTTTTGCAGATAACATTAATCTTTCACAAATTACGATAGAATAGATTCTTCTCTGACCTATTGATTATTAGTCGCCTAAGAAAAGCAAATATGTAAAGGACAGTGACCTAAAATTATTGATCTCTTTTCAGCCTAGAAAAGTAAATTGAAATTTTTATAACCTATGATGGAAAATAATTTCTTAGATATCCAAAGTGATGATCACAGGAATTATATGACTTCGCAGTAAATCATTGGTCAAGAAACAAGTATTGCAAAAACATTGAGAAAGTGTCTTTTATTTACTGGTTTTTAGATGTTTTACTAGAAGTAGAGAAAATTCAGTCAACTGGAAATTCATTAACAGGAAAGAAATCGCACTCTTAGTATCTTTCAGTGATGGATTTTAATTTTCTTTTTTTCCCCTCACAGTCCAGGCACAATTTTCCAATTAAAAAAATACCCTTTCTTATTTACTAATTTTCACTGAAAATAGGACAAGTTTCATAATATCACAATTGCTTTCCTCTAACAATATTCTGTAGAAATAAAGTTTTCAGGATTGGAAGCACATTAGAATACTGAGTTTAGGAATGTTGTTAATTTATTATTTAACTGTAATGTTTCATTCATGTTATGCTAAAGGCTTTCTGGTTTATATTATTAGTGTTTTACAAAAATATCTGAAACATTTTCAGGTTAGTGAAATGGCTAGTCATATATTATTTTTACTTTTTAACAAAAATTGACTCATCCTGGAAGAAAAGGGATGTTCATCCCTTTTTTTTAACTTGAGAAAAGGAAAACAATCATAGTAAACCAGAAATAAATTCTCCATTATTATTATTCTGTAAGCTTTCTGTGAACTGATTGTTTTTTTTAAATGCATCTCACTTGATATTGGTGACCTTGCAAACACTTCCCTCTATTGGAATGTCAGCTGCAAACCATCGCTGAATTGTTTACTTTAGGACATCATTGTCTATTAAGCATGCCCTTCACTCCTTAAGCAAGTTGTCAATTAGGTCTACACATTTTTTATTTTTCTCTCCCCTTCCCTCTGCCCTCTCCCCTCAGTTTAACATGAAATATTTTTCAAAATATCTATTTTTGTTGACTGTGATCTAATTATATTTTTCAAAATTATTTTTGTCCAGATTTTCCAGGTACAGTTTTGATACCTAAATAATGTCTAAAAAATTATTATCCTTTATTTGATAAAAGAATATGGATAACTGTCCCTCAATACTAATTAATAGTGTTAATCCTTTAATATGTGTCTATGAATCTACAATTCTGCACTGAAGATAATTCTTGATAGTATTCATTTCTCTAGAAAATTCATACCAAAACCTGACCCATGGGCACTTCTAAGAGCTTTTCACTTAAGCTTCACCTGTACAAAACCAAAGTCTTGGGAGCTTTATGAAAGCAAAGCAAAGTGCAACTTTTCCAATGATCCTGGATTTCTTCAACACAACATATGCACAAATCTGAGCAGACTGGCATCAAAACTAAGCCAAGCTCTGCAAATCTTTTCCAATTTCTTTATTTCTAATGTGGAATTGTACTTTGAAGAATACAGTGAGATAGTGGTAGGTCACTTCTAAATAGTTTTGCTTTTTAGTACTCCAACGTGCTTCACTTCATTCAGAATGGGTCTCTAGTGTCCAGGAGTCCAAACCATTTACAGGTGTGTCAGCCAAGACTCCTAGTTTGGGATCATCAGCAAATGTGTGAGCAGACACTCTCCCCTTATCAATGTCATTAATAAAGATATCGAACAGGACTAGACTCAGCACTGAGCCCTGGGGGACTCCACTAGTTACAGGTGTTCAGGTGGAATTTTATAATAATTTTATCAGTCATTTTGTAACTGTTCCTGATGTGCCATATATCACTGTGCAGGACATCTGACCATTCAGTTTCTGTTGGCTTAGGCTTACTGAGGCTGCATATTCTCCAGGAACGGACTGTGTGTCTTTCTACCTGTGTTCATACACTATCGAGGTGCTGGAATAATACATATATAGTAACATCAAAGAGAAAGTAGTTGGACAGATTGTAGAGATTATCAGGTTCACAGGTTAGCACATGGTAAACACTGGAGTATCTGAAAGATCTGAGACAGTCAGGTGTCTCAGGTCTCCTTGTTAATTTTGAAATAATTATGCTGCCTCCTATCATCTGAAGGTACACATTATTTACAGATTACACTTGTAAGGACTACGAAGAGCAATTTTCTTAATCCTAGAAAGTGATATCAAAGTAATGTATTTAATAAGAGTCAGGTGTCACAAACTGATAGTATAGCCACTGGCATAACTAGAGTAGCCACATAGCTTTCAGGACACAAACTATGATTTACTAATTTGGTTTTTTAAATTGCTGCTGTTCATTCTAGCACATGATACTTTTTAATTCCTCTAAACAACACAGGGATTGCAAATCCGTGAGGCAAGATGACAGAAGTTCTAGAATATCATATTCTGGAAATCAAGAAATCTAGAGTACTCCTTATCTGAACTCTACAGCAAAACCACTACATACTTTCTTTCTGTTTGCCCTTATGATTTTCCAAATCTTACCCTTCTGCCATAAGTTAATTAGTTCAGTCCAATGATACAAAGCAGGTATTTAAGGCTATTCAATTGGCACCCAAGCTCCATCCTCCAGACACGGTGTTTTGTTTTTGTGATTTTAAACTCTAGATTGGATTCTTCGAAGTAATAATGTGATCAAAAGGTTTTCTATGGCTACATGCACAGATGAATAGGAATGCATAGATTTATTTATTACCTCTCCATAGATGTTTGATCTGTTCAGCATCTGGTACTCAGATCCTGGTCTGTTTAGTTGTAGAAACCTGAATCTGTCATCCCACTTATTGGATATCTCACATTGAAATTCATAATCAGAGCATGTATGTACGATCTCACATACTGAGTAGAAATGCCACTCAAATGACAAATCATTAGGAATACAGGAAAACACCAGTATACAGCAACAGATGTAGGTGTGTGTCTCTGTCAGAAAAGTGTGTGAACCAGTATCTCACACATGACCAGTCAGCCCCTTCTTCCTGCTTCATTTCCCAAGACTTTTTTTTTACCCTATTGATCTCCTTTCTTTCTCCACCCTTGTTCATTCTCAGATAAAAAATAACCCTCTGGCTTCTTACTTCTTTTCCCAAAGGTCCCAGTTTCGCTAAGCCTATAAGTAAATTTGGAACTTCTTATACTGTTGCCCAGATCATATCAGCCATATATTATACCACTGATATGGTTACTTAGACACTGCTGGCTCTGCAACATACGGACCTCTTAAAGATCCTTAATCCTCTTCTCCAAATATTTGTCGAGTCTGTCTGCCTTTCACATAATTCGCCCTAACCATCTGTGTAATCCATGTGTTCCTCACAGCACTATCTATACTTTTGTTATCTACTCACTCTACCATTTATCATTCCCAGAAAGTTTACATGGTCTGCCCAGGCACTCATGGTTGTACAGATAGCTAAATCTCAGGGCAGGGCCTAGTTGTTCACCCCTAGACATTCACAAAGCAAGACATTAGTTACCGGTAGTAGACAGATCTGCGAAGATATGCTACCAGTGTGCTGCTATCTCGTACATTCTGGCCTGGAGATGGAGCACAGCAGAATTTAAATATGTAGATACAAATTTATTTAGCAGGTTTGTGCTGGTTTGAGGCTAATTAGAATATTTTAATAGAGAAAATTATACTATAGGCTGTGAAAGGAAAACATCATGATGACTACTTCACTCATACACTTGCTAAGAAATTGTTTGGGAACACTAACCAAAACAATAGATAAGTCAGTCTCTCTCTGTCGCTTGCTGGAGCAGGAGCTGCTGGTGGGATCTAGCAGCTTCTGGGCTCTGGCTCCTCTGCTGATTAATCCTCACTAACCACTTTTTCTTCTAACCCTCCTGGCCGATCCTCCTAATTCACCTTGCACATAAGGCAAACCTTGGGGTAAGGTACAGGGGTGGGGAGAAGGTGGAAGGGTGGTTGGGAGCCCCTCCTGGGGTCTCTGATTTCTGGGAGGGGAGTTGTGNGGGTGGGGAACTCCCAAACCTTCACAAGGTTGTAGTCCTCTTATTTTCCAGATGTTTTGTAGCTTGTTCTCTTTTACCAATCATAGTCTATTCTGACTTTTGATGATTTTACCATAAAAATATCATCTTCTTTTATTATCAATATACATTCCAGATCAAGATGCAAAGCAACTCACAATAGCAGACAAAGTAAGAAACAGGCTGTAGTAACAAGCCACAAGTTAGGTGAACTGGCAAATAAGAATATCTTGATAGGATGCTAGATATGAAAGAAGAAAGCAAGAGCCTGCTACCTAAGGATCCCAAGAGTCATGAAGCACACTATCTCACCCTAGTTGCTTCAGACATCTGATGGATACTTATGCCGCATTAATTACTAATACCAAAACTTCCACAGAAGTGCCATGGACTCTGTTCTATGTCTGTTTTCTTCCAGAGCAATTTTCCGAGACTATCACAACCCTACCACTTGTCATTATTTCTCTCACTGTGTTCTCTTTTACTGTAGTGGGAGTCCATCCTTCTCTGTTCACTATTCCACTCAATTGGCCTGGAGGATATTTCCTAGTACTGAAAGATGATGCCTTTGATTGTGGCAACTTCACCAAGTCATGATAAGAGAGCTTTCTTCTTAGACCTTTATGCTACATAAAGACATAATGGATTGCCACTCAGAGATTAGATAAATCATTTGTTGTATGTTCACAGAAGTTTTATGTAAAGTACAATATTATGTCTTCTGCATTGCTGCATGTAATTATATTTTGAAATTAACGATTAGCTATAGAAATGAACATACATATAGATATAGATGATACCTCTAAGAGTTTATTGGTATTCAAATGTGACTGCAACAGCTTCTTATCTGTTTGGGTTTTAATATTGAAAAACAATAACCCGTGTTGGTGGTATCTTGCCTTTGAAGTTTCCTGACAGATTAAAAAAAGAGTAATTCTTCTTCTGGATGCTTTGCAGTGACAGCTGGGTGAAGTCACTGTAAACACTGAAGATATCTTTCCATATGGCAAGAATTTCTAACTGTTTATTTGGTAATCACCAGTGTATTCTCATTAGGACCCACAGCTGCATAATGTTATTGAATGTGATTGTCTAGTTAGAAGTTCTGTTGTGTGGAATTTATCTGCAATATGTCACCCCTAAAAAAGGGTCCAAGTCCTAGTTCTTGGACTCAGATTTTGATCATCAAAGGTGGAATATTTATGCATCTGGATTCCCTTCTCCACCAGCTCCTCTCAAACTTCCCCATTCTCTTTTAAAGATGGTATAAAAAAAATTAGATTATACAGATGCAAATACGAAATAATTTATCACCCGAGCTCATCTGCAATTAATAGTCTTTCCAACATTTCTGTAGCTTTCTGCTTGACTGAAACCATCCAACACAGGATTACTAGTGGAAAATTCACTAGTGGAAATTTCACACTTCCCAGCTTTTTTTCAGACTATCTTTCCCTGGATGATACTAAATAACTATATTTAGAAAGACTGATTCAAGTCCCAGTTTTGCATTTTTTAATATTTAATAACAAGTAGCTATTGAAGTGATAGAAATATCTATTCTTTGAACAGATTATAGCATTTCAGCAGGATGCAGCTTCTTCTCACTGCTACAGGAATCTTTTAAATACTGTCTTAAACTAGGTTAAAATATTAAACAACATTATCAGTTTGGGTTTTTTTTGCGTTTAAAAAAAATTACAACTAGGATTTCAAAAGTTTTGGAAATATAGCTGAAAATTATTCATTTGATGGCCTTAAAAAGCTATAATCTCTTTCCAAATAAATGGATTTTTAAATTATCACTGGCACAGTGTTTCAGAAATACAACGGAACATTAAATATTCATTGGCAACTTACTTTCAAAGACTAAGAAGAAAACATTTTTATATATACAATATCTAAAATTTTTAATACTATATTATCAAATACAGAAATGCCATCAATTCTACAACATGCACCCAAAGCCTTCTACTAAAAGAATAAAAACTCACAGGAAAATATTTTCTTCTTTCTATGAGGGATCACAGAAAAGAACAAAGACCAAATTTTTCATTTTCAAATTACACTGAAAACACTTTTGACAGCCTTTGTCCATAAGTGATTTAATTAGCATATATCTAATCTTATTCTATTCCAGATTCTATACTTAAAATTGTTATATCAATTGCTTGATTTACTGGAAGTAGAATGTTTCTAACATTAAGGAGACTGAATGAAAGCTAAATAAATTTTATTCTTTACGGAACATAATTATACAGCAAAGTAATATCTTCTATTTTAGCTTTTTTGCTCTTGAGTAATTAAAACCCATGGGATTTTTTTACAGAGCTGATATTGCTATTCTTAGAACCACAGAAAGACTTTGATTGGAGGGATCTTTGAAGGTCACCTTATCCAACCTCCTGAGGAAATCACAGTTAATTTCAAAGCTCAGCTCAAGCTGCTGAAGGCTTCATGTGGTAAATTCTAAAGTTCCCTGGGGACAGTGGATCCACAGCATGAGTGGGAAATCTGGTCTCAAAAGAATTTATATGAGTAATTTTCCTATCAGCATATTCAAAATTAGTAAGATAATAGTTAATATTTGTTCTTGTTAATGAATAATATGAAGCTGTAGGAACCTATAAGAGCTCACAGGACACTTAGATTCTGGGTTAAGGAGATGTAAGGCATAATATTCATCTGATATCTGCAATGGCAGTGGAAAGAAGCAGACATTCCTAGCATTTAGATGGTATCATCTTAAAATGTATATCTCCTATCAGCCAGGTACTTCTCAAAGACCTTGACATAGCCTATTTATTATCTTCAATTATAACAAAAAGTCTGAAACTTAATTAGAGATTTGGACACCTTCTACAGTCTGAAGTGACACAATACAAATCTCAATCTTGGACTATTAGTAATTTATCATGCTTCCATACACTATGCTTTACCTAATTTTAAAACAGCCAGACAACTAAGGCTCATTTTGAATTTAAACCATTCTCAGAACTTCAGTATTGGCTTCCATTATGATCAGAAGATCTTTGTAGGTTTTGTCAGAATTCACAGATGTTTGAAAAACCTCAAACCAATTTCTATTTTGATCCTTTAAACATGTTTGAGTTGGACTACATCCAGTATGTGTAGAAATGACTGAAATATAAGAAAAATGGTCAGGAAAATGACATTATCACATTTAGTGAAATTATAAACAGTATTGCTTAAAAATGTACATTTTCCATTAATTAAAGAGGATTTTATTCATATCTCGGTGAAGTCTGTAAAAGATCTAGATTAGATTAATGCTTTTTAAGCTCTTTAAAATTCATGGTTTAGTGATCATGAAACACTAAATGAAAAAATATAAAAGGAAATGTCTGGGATAAAGCAGTGATTCAGAGGTCACATACAAATATATCTCATCAACAAAAGCATCTTCTGCAAAGACTGTTGGAGGTCCACTATGGATTTTTTTTTCTTTTCAGATTTAATAGCTCTATCTTTCCTCTTTTCATCAAAATAAGAATTGAATATATGCAGATACAGGAGACAGATGATGCTGTATGTATAGGACTACAATGGTCTGTGTTAAAGTCTTAGATTTCTGTGAGAAATTGATTATCTTTGCTAAGCAGACTTAGAAATATACACATAAAATCAATGATCAAGATGCAACGAAAGACAAAAGCTAGATTAAAAGAAAGAGCTATTCTTTACTTTTTTTCTTCCTTTATGGATATTGTTTCAAGGTGCTTTATCTAAGAAGCCTGAATTTTCTGTTTTCTTTCTGGAATACCATTCTTTAGTTACTATCATGGCTCTTGAATCATTGCACAGAACAGAGCAGGAGTCACCTTAAGTAAACAGCAAGAACCTCTTTACTTGAAGTCTCTTGAATTCATCAATTGAAATGACAATTCCATTGAAAAATCAATACATGGAAATCAAGAAACTTTGCAGATTGTCAGGACACAGACCACTCCACAGCCACAGGCTTAATTGAAAAAATAGCTGCTATATAGTAGATTGTGGCTATATCTCAGAGAGCACACTTATCTGCACATCCAGTTCTCTTTGTTCTTCATTCTACTTGCCCCCATTAATCAAATAATCAACATGGATAATCACAAACAAGAGCAGACACAAATTACTCTTTTACTACTTTTGCCAATTTTCTCTCTGTTCTTCTTCTAATCTGTCTAGTTCGGGGACTATAAAAATGTTACTGCTGCATAAAATGTGTATCCCTGTTTATTTTCTTTAGGACTAAGCATATTTCCAGAGTGCATGTAAAGTAAGTTTTGTATATGTGACATATTATTAAAGAATAAACACAAAATTAAAAATATTTACTGTGACATATAACAGATTAACTCATAGGGTAAATCATGGAAAATTTGCCCATCAATGAATATGGATATGATTACAGTTCTCAGAACAAGAAGATACTTCTGTAGTGTGATTCCATCAGTATGATATAAATATAATTCATGCAGGTAGAAACTGCATTCAACTGTACGCAAGCCAAAGCCACATGCAAAATCTTAGGATCTTTTCATCGTAAGACTCTTATTCCAGACAAAGTGAAAATCTCATCTACTCTCCTTCCCATATTTCAGAGAATATTCAAGTAATGGAGTTATATTCAAGTATATTCAAGTAATGGAGTAATATTCAAGTTATGGAGTGCACCCTCAGCAAGTTTGCAGATGACACCAAGCTGTGTGGCACAGTCGACTTGCTAGAGGGCAGGGATGCCATCCAGAGGGACCTGGACAGGCTGGAGAGGTGGACCCAGGCCAACCTCATGAGATTCAATAAGGCCGAGTGTAAGGTCCTGCACCTGGGTAGGCACAATCCCAAGCACAAATACAGGCTGGGTGGTGAATGGCTGGAGAGCAGCCCTGAGGAAAAGGACCTTGGAGTCTGGGTTGATGAAAAGCTCAACATGAGCCTGCAGTGTGCACATGCAGCCCAGACAGCAACCGAGTCCTAGGCTGCATCAAGAGAAGCGTGGCCAGCAGAGCAAGGGAGGTGATTCTGCCCCTTTACTCTGCTCTCGTCAGACCCCACCTGGAGTACTGTGTGCAGTTCTGGAACCCTCAGCACAGGAAGGACATGGAAGTGTTGGAGCGGGTCCAGAGGAGGGCCACAAAGATGATCAGAGGGCTGGAGCAGCTCTCCTATGAGGACAGGCTGAGGGAGTTGGGGCTCTTCAGCCTGGAGAAGAGAAGGCTTCGAGGGGACCTGATAGTAGCCTTCCAGTATCTGAAGGGGGCCTACAGGAAGGCTGGGGAAGGATTATTTACAAGGTCCTGCAATGACAGGACAAGGGGCAATGGGCTTAAACTGGCAGAGGGGAGATTTAGACTGGATGTTAGGAGGAAGTTCTTTACAGTGAGGGTGGTGAGGCACTGGAACAGGTTGCCCAGGGAGGTTGTGGCTGCTCCCTCCCTGGATGTGTTCAAGGCCAGATTGGATGAGGCCTTGAGTAACCTGTACTAGTGGGAGGTGTCCCTGCCTATGTCAGGGGGTTGGAACTAGATGATCCTTGAGGTCCCTTCCAACCTTACCATTCTATGATTCTATGATTCTATGATTCTATGATAATGGAAAAATCATGTATACTCATGCACATTCAGGAAACTGTGTCTTTTACACAGATTATTGTTTTGGATTTTTTCAAACCAACTTCTCTTTCATTGCCAAAGTTTCCTTCAGGAAGGAATCATCTCATGGGATAAACTACTTTTTCAAGTGCTTTTTCTGACTTCAAGTTATTGGCTGGTTTTACTGCTAATTATGTATTTCCTAGTAATGTATATATCTCAGATAACTTTTTGCATTTTGTCCATGACCTGGAGGAGCATAGTTTATACAGTAACATATTTTATATATTTATATGATCTTTTAAAATACTTCAGTATGCCAATTAGAGAAAATAAAAAGCTGAGCAGCAGAAATCTTTCATTTTGTGTTACGTTTTACACATTCCCTATCTTTGAACCATATATTGGTTTAAATTATATATATAATCTAGCTAGCTAGCTAGCTATCACACATTTGTACATTCATGTTGCTTATCTCCTTTACAAAAAGGTTTATAAATAAAGGAATAATTTTATTACCATTTTTATAACTGCATTTCAAACAACATATCATGAGACTGTGCATCTCCTGGATGTGTGCAAATATAGGAGGAGATTTTATAAATACATAAATTTTATGTATTTATAGAAAATAGTGAATTTATATCTGCGTTTTTGCATGAATATGTGCTTATGCTTTGTCTTAATATTGTACTTTTTAAAAATCTAAAACCTTAGTTCAAAAATCTATCATTGACTTCAATTGCACTGCATTATGAGAACATGTCTTTGTAATTTTTGCAATTAAGAATATAAATCAGTTGTGAAGGTATGTATCTTAATTTGATGTTTTCATAATTTTCATATAGTGAAAATTTAGTATGTTGAGTAAGCACTGTTTTCTATGTATTTTCATCACAAATACTTTAATGAATTGGGTGTAACACAGTAAGTGATAGATTTTATGTTCATGTAGCATCAGACTTTATAAAAACATCAAAGTCTAAACCCCACATTAATTTACTATTTTGAATATAACTTTATCTTCATCCAAATTTTGCTTGAGAACAAGATATTCCTCCTGCTTACGCTGCATCTCACGTACTGTGTTCAGTTATGTGCCCCTCACTACAAGAAAGACATTGAGCTGCTGGAGCATGTTCAAATAAGTGAAATGAAGCTGATGAAGAGTTCAGGGAACACGTCCTTTGAGGAGTGGCTGAGGAAACTGGAGTTCTTCAGTTTGGAGAAAAAAAAAAGCCTGAGGGGAGACCTTATTGCTTGGTACAATTACTTGAAAAGAGACTATGGCAAGGTGGATGTTGGTCTCTTCTCCCAAATAACGAACAATAGAACAAGAGAAAATAACTTCAAGTTGCAACAGAAAATGTATGATGGTTTTGTGGTTTAGGTTCATCCATGAGCCAAGCTGCTACACAGCAACTTATACAACTGCCCACCCCCCTCCCCTGCTCCCATACCCCCACGATGGGATGGGAAGTTGGATAAGGAGCAAAAGAAAAACAAGACCACATGAAGTGAGATAAAGGGAACTTAATAGAACAATCCAATGAGATATTGGACATGTCTCACTGTGTTCCTGACAGAAGAAAGAAGGAAGGTAGAGAGAGCCCAGAAACAGAAAAGGAGAAAAAACTAGAAACAAGGAGTGCTCCCATGTCAAAGATCACTGTCTGAAGTCAAAGCTCCCCAGTTTTTGCCCTGGCCAAACCTTCCCTTATATGAGTATGACCTTAGCATGGTCATACTCATTATGTTTTCTCTGGTTTATCTAGCTGTTCTTACTGTGGTTCCTCTCAGCTTCTTCACAGAATCACAGAACATTAAGGGGTTGGAAGGGACTTCAAAAGATCATCTATTCCTACACCCCTGCCAAGGCATATCACCTAGAGTAGGTCACACAAGAAAGCATTCAGGTGGGTTTTGATTGCTTCAGAGGAGATTCCATAACCTTTCTGGGAAGCCCATTACAGTGTTTTGTCACTGTCACAGTGAAAAAGTTTTTCCTTATGTTCACATGGAATCTTCTGTTGTGGAGGCAGGGAATTAATGTGGCCAAGTCAGGAATTATAAAAATAGAATTGTTTTATTTACTTTGTCCCAGGACAAGGAAACTGATACAAATACAAAACCCAGCAGATCATATTTTATTGCACTCATTCTTCTTCTAGGGATTTTAAAACAAAGTCTACTTACTTGACTGAAAGTTAATTCCTTCTTTCACTGTTACCCATGCAACAACATGTATATAAATATATCTTCTATCCTTCTCATATTTTGCCTTTTAATCACTCAGAGCTATCATATTAAAAATCCCTCAACAATATTGCCTTTAAACATATGATTTCCTTTGAAGTTCTCTGAAACTTGCAACATGTAACAAAATCTTTCCTACTGTTTTCAGGTTTGATGAAAGCATGACTATCAAAGAAAAGCTGAATATAATTAACTGTAAGGGGACTATATAGTATTAACAATTAATCATGTATGTAATTTTTGATAGCTGTAGCTATTGAGGGAAATGACTCCAAAGTCTAATTCTTGCTATTGTGATTATCATCAAGCAATTGAAAAAGGTTTTATGTAGTTTGTTAATAATATTTCCTCAGAAACTTCAAACAACATATTCCTTCTATCATCATGAGACAACATAAACCAAAAATTTGCTCTTCCAATTTTTAAAAAGTTCCTAGCAAATATCTCAGAAAAAATAGATGCCTTGAGAAAATAAGAATTGTGTTTCATCAGAGATCACAGTATTTATTTGCTCAGACATAGTTTGTGCATAATTATAAACCTAGTGTGCAGACTCTGAAGTATCTTGGGTTAAGTATAACTCCAATGTAGTACTGTATCATTTTGTGATTTATATAGACAGTCTTTCCTAAGACTGGGAACCAGCACCTTGCTGTTTGGTGCATTCTATAAAATTTCATTTAAACTGCACTTTGCTTAGAACCACGGACCTCAGATTCAGACATTTTTCAGCACTTTTCTTATGTGTTCTGATTAAATATAAGTATACAAACATATGTTCTGTGTCATAATTTAAGAAGGTAAAGTCATACATTGTGATAAAATATGTACTCTCTCCGTAATATGTATAATATGTAAAATAGATTAGGAAGATAAATATACAGGAATCAGTAGCTAGCGTGGCTTCTATATGTCCTGTTGAAATAATGCAAAATTTAATGAATTAACATTCACTTTCATTAAATACAGCATCGCAAATTACACTTATTGCATTATTATGATTTCTTAGAGTTTTTTTTAAATTTATTTATATCTTTTTCTGCTAAAAGACAAGAATATTATCACTAACATTAAAACAAATAATTATCACAATACAACAGAAGAATGTTTGAAATATTTCCCTATTTTAATGCCCTCTCTGTTCCGTTTCAGGGGGCTGATGTAGCCATAGTAATCCCCTTAAAATGGAGAGTAATTTGACAAGACAAATGAGGCATGAACCCTGTTACTGCTCTAGCAATGGAATTCCAGAAATGCTGAGGACAGAGGATCTCAGAAGTCTTCTCAGTAGTCTTTTATTATTGCATTGAAGAATTTCCAGCATTACAGAGTCTCAGAGTCCCCCTTACAGACAAAGCAACTAACAGAGTCCCTTGCAGAAGAAGTCCCAGATGCTCTTAACAGAAGTAGCAGCTAACAGACATGGAAGTCCTGAGCAGCAGCCCTACACCAAAGCCCTAGCCAAAATTCCTAGCTGTCTATTGTCTGAAGTACCTGATTTTTATATACTTACTTATTTTACACCCAACTAGTAAAATCCAACCACATATAAAAACTAAAGCACGCTCCCAATGAAAGATGCCAGCATGGCAGAAGGGCTGGCAATGTTTTTGCTTTGTTCTTCACAGTGTCCAATTTGTTGGCTGGAGAATCACATGCTGGGCACACATTCCCGCAACTGCCTCTGTTTTATGAAACAGTGGCTGCAACATTTCCCTTCATTAAAAATGCCTTCACATCTGAAGGCACTAGAGACAAGCCTTACTCTAATTTCATCCAGTTGGTAAGATTAGAGATATTACAGCTACGTCTGATTTACAATGGTGGTGAGAAAGCTATTTTATGAGGTGTTTATTTACAACTTTTTCACTTTTTTTCACATTGTTCACGTTATAGCAGCTTCAAGACCTAGATTATTATTATGTAAAAATACTTCTGTACTTCTAAGATGAGATAGAAGACTCTTTGGATTTAAAAGAGGTATGTATATAAAAAGGTTGTGTCAAGCATTAGGGCTAGGCTAGCCGATAGGTAAGTGACAGACGCTCTTTATTAACCATTCTCCCTTGCCAAAGGCAAAGAAAAAGGGAATAAGAGACAGGAATTTATGGATTGGAAATGGAAACTGAAACAGCTTTAGTGAAAATAGTACCAATAAACTGAAAGACATTGTAGTGGTTTAAGGGCTGCCAGGGAGTAGACTGGAAACCTGACTCCCTAGTGGATCCTAAGGTGGGCAGACTCTAGGTGGGCCTAGGTGGGGGAAGGGAAAGTGATCCCAGGTCATGTTTATTCCACTTCCGTTTCCTGTCTACACCTTATATAACGGGAAGTCATCTCCTGCTGCTTCCTCTCTTGCTTCTGTCTCGCTGTTCTGCCTGAGAGCTACGGCTCCTGCTGGTGATCATGTAGTTGAGCCTACTCCATGTGGTCTGGGCCTGCTACCTCAAGAATCCATTGCCATCCAGAGAATCCATTTTCATCTGTGATGTGGTTCTGTATATATCCGTATCCCTTTCCCTTACATCTCTGTAACCTTCCTCTCCCTTAAATGTATTTTTTTTTTGTTAAAATTACTTTTTAAACTTCCAAGTCTGCACATTTCTTTTGTTGTCTACCTCTTATTTCTTCTTCTGCCTAACTTCTTCTTCTCCCTAACTAACTAATGGGTTGCCCAGGGAGGTGGTGGAGTCGCCATCCCTGGAGGTGTTCAAGGTGGGTTTAGACGTGACACTTGGTGCCATGGTCTAGTATTGAGATCTGTGGTAATGGGTTGGACTTGATGATCTTTGAAATCTCTTCCAGCCTTGGTGATACTGTGATACTTTGATACTGTGTGTGATACTTTTCTCCATGATGGGAAGGAGAGAGGAGAGAGGAGGGGGCAACCAAATTCAGTTCAGCTGGGTCTTTGGCTCCGGGAAAGTCAAATGGCAACACATATACAAATGCAATATTGGAACAAATCCACCTGATGGCAGTTAGGTCACCACCACTATGGATTCTACTGGACCAACACTGGAGAAGTCCTTGACTAGACTCTTCGACAGATGGAAACAAGATTCAGGAGCTGGATTATGGAACTAGATTCAGGAGCACACAGGTCGGGATCGAAGGCAGAATGGACAGTGTTGTCCTTGGATGCCAGCCATTGGAGAAGAGAATTTGACCCTTGTGATCAAGACCTCCAACTTTATACTGACTATAACATACAAAGAATGGAATATATTGTTGGTCAGTTTAGGGTCAGTTGTCCTGTTTGCTCCTCCCCACAGGTACTTTCTTCACCACTACCATTTCACATGAGATTTTTTCAGGGACACATTGGCCTCCACAGAAACAAGTATAGGCAAGAACCATTCTGTATACCAACCCTTAGTAGTAACTACAAACAATATGTTATCACTTCTAGAGGCAGACACCGTCTGCAAAAAAATATGATGTTACTATCACAATGTGCAGTTTCTTAGAACAGACTGAAAATTAGAAGAATTAAACAGAATTAGTTCTGTTCCAGGTGAAACCAAGGCAGGTTGCTTGAGTTTTCTCTATTTTAAATTTGTTTTGGCTAGAAATATAAGTGTAAACCTCCTGAAATTTCTTGCTGGTAAATGCACTTTGTAGTGGCATAGGACTGATGCTGTTTCTCCTCCCATTTTTGCCCGAGAATTTAGAATATCAAGCCATGTTTTCCCTGTAACAGGTCATAAATGAAATTGCAGCCTGTAGTCTCCTAAAGAGGGGAAAAAAGACGTGAGGCACACCTGTAGGCATGTGACTGTGGAATAATACTTTATATCATCCCTCCAAGTCATTTCAGTGGAGTAAGATTTTACAAAGCAAGGGGTTCTGTGTCACAAAGTTTTTGAGTCATGTCTATGCTATACAGAAGTGGGAATAAAATCTAGAATGAAGGATGAATAAATGCATTTGAAAACTGACATCAATATATTTTTCACAATACTGATCAAGCAGGAATAACAGAGAAATCACAAGATTTTTACTGATCTGAATAAGGTCTGGAAACTGTAACCTGCAGTGGGTTTACTTTAGTTATAAACTAACTTTCTAAATTAAGTCTGGGTACTTCGGTGCCTTTTAACTGACATTGATTGCTTTGTACGTCTGTTGATTAAGTACCAAAAATACTCTCCCGTTTTCTTTATTTAACAGACATATAGGTAAAACACTATGAATATTACTTGAACTATTGAGATATAGTCACATGTCATCGGTGCTTATGGGAGGAAATAATGGAATCATAGAATGGTAAGGTTGGAAGGGACGTCAAGGATCATCTAGTTCAAACCCCCTGCCATGGGCAGGGACACCTGATTTAGCTAACAATTATGCTTTTTCAGAGAGAACAAAATCCAGCGCGTGATTACAAGTATCTTGAGTCAATGGACTGCGAGCTTTTACTGCTTCATGGCTCAGAAGAAAATTCTGGAGTAGCATTTTGGATAGAAATTATTCTTATTTCACTGATTTCTTGCCACTGAGATTAGAGCCATTCCTCTCCTATAGCAGACCTTCAACTCCTTCCAAGTACTCTATAATGTAGAAGGAATTTATATGTGTGTACTGGCATACTACTGCTATTCTGGTAAGTGCTATAAATAATACAGGATATGCAATTATTAAAATTTAGACTGAATTATAGGTATTTTGCATACTTTTAACCTGATTTTCTGAGGAGTTTTCAGATGTTAAATCTTTGTTTTGGCTGTGGGTACCGTGGAGGGAAAGTATTTGACTGATACATTCTTCATAATATAACACTTTCTTGAAGGAAAGTGCATGATTAATTAATCTTCAGAATTAGATCAATGCTGCCAGGTTATCACCCTTTTAACTCTATTTGGTTTAGAATTTTTGTTTGTTTGTTTGTTTGTTTGATTTCTTTATCAACAGGTTATGCTCAGTGGGGAAATTAATGCTAAATAGAAAATTTAGTTTTCCTCACTTTATGCCAAAAGGGTTTCAGATTAGATAATTGTGATTGATTAAAATGTTGTTGTCAAATGTGACCTCTTTCACTGTTCTGCTGAATGTGTAATAGTGTATAACATCAGTGCCCCTTGCTAGGATAGGTTTAGTGTACAAGGCAGAAGAAAACTGAGGTTCACACATTCTGATATAAATTCTTAAACATAATCTAAGAAGTTCTATTAGTTGACATTTTGAATAGCACCATGGAAACTATTTAATGCTTTTCACTGGATTTGTGTAAATTTACTTTTAATAAATTAAAACCTGGATATTAAAGCTCATGAAGGATTTTTTCCTGAATTCTGTTCTCAAATATTTTAATATTTTCATCACTACCAGATTATAGAATCACAGGGAAAAAAAAAAGAAAGAAAGAAAGAAAGCAAGCCTGTTTATGAGTTTATTTTTTCTTTACCTGTGATGTATGTATTTTTGTTTACTTTCTATTTCTATTTAGATTAGCAAGTTGTGCATGCTGTTGTCTGTCACCTCATTTAAGTCAGTGTTTAAAAGATAACAACCTGATCTTCCCAGAGAAATTGAAAACTCTTTTGTTCAGTGTGAGATGGTATTTTGGTATTAGGAAGTTCAGTTTTCTTGGAATACTTTATGACTATTCTGAATGTTTTCTCAAATACAGTTTCTCTCTAATTTTGTGTAAATCATCTCTTTTGGGTACACTGTTCCCCATTTTATTGTCTTCCACCCTTGTAAGCATAAATTTAGTGATATCCTTCATCTGTCAGTAGAGACGCTGCTATGGCTTTCGTACACAAACCACAAAACTACGCTCCATGTCACATATGCATATTGACATATGTGCTGTGAAATAGTACATTTTTTCTTCTGTGGTTTTTTGTTATTTTTTTATAATATCAGCCAAATAGGACTTTATAATATAATCCAAATTACTATTCTTATCATTATATAAGTGATATGATAATTAATTAAAAATCTTAAAGATTATATACAAAACAATCCTGTGGCACTGAAATGAATTGTAATCTGCAGTTGTGGATAAGATGCTAAATATTTTGATCTAATATATGTAATTTCTTTTAGTAGTATTTTCAGCAGGAAGAATGAGTGGCTGCTGTAAGCCCTGTTAAAGAAATGTAAAGTTGTCTTATATGATAATCAGAATACTTACAAATACCAGGGCATAGTCACCATTTTTTGTTTGTGTCTTTTGTGGGGGTTTAAGTTTGGGGGTTTTTTTTGTTTTTGTTTTTTGTTTTCCTGTATGGAAATGAAACACATCAGAACTGTTGAAGATTTAAACTAAATGTTTAATTTTCATATAAGTGTAAAAATGAAACCTGAAACTCTAACATACATAAAGCAAATTCCGTGATGCATATAAATAAACAAGGACTACTAATTTAAATATTCTTTTACATAACTGATGTATCTATTCAACTATGACTGACATAATTTTTCAAACAAACATTAGTGTCTGTCAGTTTCATCTATGTGAAAGGCTATTGACTGGGCACTGACATCTGCTGCTTTTTCCAAGGCAAAGAGTGACACTGTATTATTTAATCTTTTAGACATGCCTTACACTCATAACACTGCAGTGAAGCCAGAGTGGCTTTGCCTTCAAGAAGACCTGAATATGGTAACATTTTGATATATATTTTAGAATTCTTGAATATGCTTGTTATAATAGTGAAACTATTAAACTGAAAGCTACTGTTTTCTTCTTGGTTCATTAAGTGCCTCCTGAACTCAAATAATTAGAATCTAAGAATAGCACTTACTAAAAAAACCCAAACATTTTTTTACAGTATTTTGCCCTTTGATTATTTCTCACTCAAGCCTTTGTTGGCAAATTCACCTAATATTATGCTACACAGTACTGAAGAATCACATCACATAGGTCTTGTTTGCATGCATGCACTAGAGTATATAACACAGGACAAGGGGAATCATTCGTGATGCATAATGTAGATCTCCACTGTAAAGCAGGCCTTCTAAAGCAAGATTTAGTTTGGAGGGTTGGGCAGGGAGAAATATAATGAAGTACAGCAAGGGTAAGTGTACAATCTTGCACCTGGGAAGGATCAACCTCAGGTATCAGTGTAGGGTGGGGACTGACTGACTGGAAGGCAGAGAAGGGGAAAACAGTCTGGGAGTCCTAGTGGATGGGAGGCTGAACATGAGCAAACAATGTGCTCTTCTGGCCAGGAGGGCCAATGCCATTCTGGGGTGTATTAAATGGGGTGCGACTGGTGAGTTGAGAAAGGTTCTCCTGCCCCTCTACTCTGCCCTGGTGAGGCTGCATCTGGAGTACTGTGTTCAGTTCTGGGTTTCCCAGTTCAAGAAGGGCACAGAAATGCCTGAGAGAGTCCAGTGCAGAGCCACAAAGATGATTAAGGGAACGGAACATCTCTCTTATGAGGAGAGACTGAGGGAGCTGGGGGTCCTTAGCTTGGTGAAGGAGACTGAGGGGTGACCTCATTAATGTTTATAAATATATAAAGGGTGAGTGCCAAGAGGAGGGAACCAGGCTCTTGGTGATGCCCAATGACTGGAGAAGGGGCAGTGAGTGAAAGTTGAGACATAGGAAGTTTCACGTAAACATGAGGAGGAATTTTTTTTTCCCTGTGAGGTTGACAGAATACTGGAACAGACTGCCCAGGGGAGTCTTCCTCTCTGGAGATATTCAAAACGCACCTGGACACCTTCCTGTACGACCTGATACAGGTGATCCTGCTCTGGCAGGGGGGTTGCGCTAGATGATCTTTTGCGGTCCCTTCCTGCCCCTTGACGTTCTGTGATTCGGTGCTTCTTTCACTTCAGCTGTTTTTAACTGAGCACATGCTACAGAACTGAAGATGGATATAACAAGCAGCTATTTCAGCACAATACTGTAAAATGCTGTTAAGTAAAGTAATTCACACCTCCATTAAGGCCTTTGGAAACTGTTGAGGAGTCTGACACAAATAAGGTATTAATTTAATATTAATAACTTCCATGTTTTCAAAAATTTTATATTTGGGGATATATTGCATATATTTCTTCAGAAACTTCTCCTGCTCTGTATGTATGAAACAGTGACTCATGCCATACAGTATAAATGAGTTAGTGAATACAATCTTAATAAACTTGCATTAATAAACCCAGTATAATTGTAAAAAACCAGTATTCTAACTATGTTAGAGTTTGATATTGCATTGATATAAGGAACTGGTATTGCCAGTAGCAAATGTAATATGTAAAATATAAATGGCAACAAAAATAGGAAGAAAAGATGTACAGATCAGATTTTAAGAGATGTTTCCTTTTACTAAATCTTAGGATTAAAAAAGCCATGGAACTACTTGCATTCAAAACTCAGAAATTTTGGATTATATTATCAATCCAATGGGTGTTATGATAGATTTGGTTCTCTTTAGGGGACCAAATAGTAATAAAATAACTTCTTTCTATATGCATCGTCAGTATTAGGCTGATGTACCACACATTTTTCATTGAGACTGTGAGAAACTATCATTAGCAGCAGTTTATCTTGCTCCTATGGTCAATCATTCTGAAGAGAAAGTGAAAATGAACTGTCTTCAACACCTGAACAACCTGAAGCTTTTGATTCATACTCTAGAGTTACACTTAGTATTTTAAGCTGCAGTTTAGTTAAATTGACATTGAGAAACTGAACTTGACTTCAGATATCAGTATCACAGTATCACAGTATTACCAAGGTTGGAACCATTGCTGAAAAGCAAAGAGTTGTTGATCTGAAACTTCAGTCAGAGCAACGCAGACAGCAAAGGATAACCCAGAGAGCACACGCTGTTAATAATGGAGTAGTTGCGTGATACCTTATACAATGGTGATTAAAATAACAATGTGTTTTTACATTCATGTTGTGACTTTTATTCCTTTGGAGCTGTCAAGTAAAGTCTTGTGCAAAAGACTTTGATTTAAAAGATGTGTGTAGTCTTTAAAAAAATACTCCACATAAAGCACTCTTGCCCTTGTGTTCTTTCTATTCTTTCTGTAGATAAAAAAATGACATGGAAAAGTTCATTCTCTCCTTAGACAGGGTTTTTGATAATTCATCCCCAGTGGGATTATGTACATATATAGTGGTTTTCTTAGAGCAGATGGAAGGTGAAAATATCTTGGCAGATTGTTTGATGTTTACTCACAGACATTACACAGATCTTAGTGTTGCAGAAAATTCAGTGCATACTCTACATTATCTGATGTACATTTTAATTTTGCAGGGGAGTGCATGTATTTATATGTACATTAATGCAAATGACACACAAATGCTGGTTGTATTTAATTAAACAGTTATATCCATTATAAGAATCTAGGATTTTCTTGTATTTGCTTTATTCCCAATATTTACTCAAAAAATAAGGAAGGTGCAAACCCAGTAATGACCAAATGCTTTATAATAGGGACAGCAAAGATATCACTGAATGAGTAAGAATATTCTCTGCATTTAGAGGAGATTTGAGAGTGTTGATTTTGGAGGGGAGTTTTTGTGTGTGTGTATGTGTGTTTCCTCTTTCTGTTATCTAATTCACACATCATCGGGATTGTACCAAAGTAATCTATTTATATAAGACATAAATTTCATTAGATTAATTTGAATACCAGTAAATTAGGCTTTTTGACTGCAAAAGTGAAGTGAGCCCTTGAAGCAGATGAAGAGAGAAGTCAGAAAAATAACAAAGGGAGAGAAGATCAGTCATTTCCATTTATTATCTCAGAGAGAATGCTCTTTAAAGTGTTCAAAAAAAAAAAAAACCAGTCTGGAAAATATGACAGCTTAAGCTGCATACATATCTTGATTGCAGTCTGAACTAATGTTTTATCTTTTTCATGCTTACACTTAATACAGAAACTAAATTTGAGAGTCGGACAGATAACACTAAAAAGGAAATTAAAATGGCTAATTAGTATTTCAGAAAAACTCTACAGAATAAAAGCAAGGTCCTTGACTCACTTTGGTTTCACTTTAACACATCAGGCTAAGTGTCTTTCCAATCATTCGCAGATGCACAGAAAATCCCCTTTCTAGTGTGCAGAGTTTTGTTGTTGGTTTTTTTTTTTGGTTGGGTTTTTTTTTTTTTTTTTTTTTTTCCTTTCAATGCTCTTTGCCAGAAGAGCCACAAACAAGGTCAGAATAATCACACATCTCCTCAGCAAAACATAATGACATGCATGCCACTGTTCAGGGTCTTCTCTAATTAAACAAGAAGCATCCTTGATCTCCATGTGGAAAAAGGAGCTACTAAAGATGAGACTCATTATGGTTCCATTAATGTGTCCTGAAATTTTGCATGCCATCTGTCTATCATCTCTACAGACTCTATATAATTTAAGTCTAGAGAAGATGAAAATGGAGATGAGTAAATGTCACCATGCTTTATGCTATGAGTCCAGTCAAAACTTTTCCAGGAGTTACTGCCTGGAACTATAAAAATATTTCCAAACAGAGTATGTAAACTCTTAATATTTAAATGTCATATCCTTCCATTCACATGAATAATTTCTGAACTTCAGAAGATATTTAGACATTTAAGAAAGTAAGAAAGAAATTAATAATGTTGTTTGGGTTTTTTTTTTTCTTTTTTTTTGTCTTAAAGTGTATCTGGAGAAGGAACAACTGCCTCACTGCTTTTATGTGACCATCACAGCATGGTATATTATTTTATAAACCAGGTTGAATTTTATTTGCCCTACATTCTTTTCCATGTGGAAGGTCTTAGCTATTTTTGGACAAAACTGATTCAACCTTCATCCATTTTGTGAAAACTAGGTTATTTTGCCAGAAATAGTCTAAATACAGATTAAGTTTAAAAGGTAGCAGAGATGATGAACAGAGAAGATAACTCCTCTTAACAGAACATACTTAAAGGAGGTACAAACATCTGATGAAAAGCTCAACATGAGCCTGCAGTGTGCACATGCAGCCCAGACAGCCAACCGAGTCCTAGGCTGCATCAAGAGAAGCGTGGCCAGCAGGGCAAGGGAGGGGATTTTGCCACTTTACTCTGCTCTCGTCAGACCCCACCTGGAGTACTGTGTGCAGTTCTGGAACCCTCAGCACAGGAAGGACATGGAAGTGTTGGAGCGGGTCCAGAGGAGGGCCACAAAGATGATCAGAGGGCTGGAGCAGCTCTCCTATGAGGACAGGCTGAGGGAGTTGGGGCTCTTCAGCCTGGAGAAGAGAAGGCTTCGAGGGGACCTGATAGTAGCCTTCCAGTATCTGAAGGGGGCCTACAGGAAGGCTGGGGAAGGATTATTTACAAGGTCCTGCAATGACAGGACAAGGGGCAATGGGCTTAAACTGGCAGAGGGGAGATTTAGACTAGATGTTAGGAGGAAGTTCTTTACAGTAAGGGTGGTGGTGAGGCACTGGAACAGGTTGCCCAGGGAGGTTGTGGATGCTCCCTCCCTGGAGGTGTTCAAGGCCAGGTTGGATGAGGTCTTGAGTGACCTGTACTAGTGGGAGGTGTCTCTGCCTATGGCAGGGGGTAGGAACTAGATGATCCTTGCGGTCCCTTCCAACCTTACCATTCTATGATTCTATGATTCTATGATTTCATTTTTTAGTTCAATGTTATAATAATTTATTTCAAAGCTTTTGAGGCCTTTCATCCTTTTGAGAGTAGTGTTCTCAGCTCTCACACTTTTAAACACTTTACCAGAACAGTGTATTTTACTAGTTTCTACAGAAATCACATATTTTTTCACACTAAGGGTAGAATTCAATAATAAAATGTGGACATCTAAGTTTAGATGCCTGAGTTATAGCCAATGGGGTATGTTGTAGCCCACAGAAAAAAAAAAATGTTTATAATGGAAGAACTATTTACCTTATCCTGAAGAAGATTTGGACAGATGAACAGTTGACTGGACAAGATCAATTATATTTAGTGTCCCACTGTTTACCATAGGAGCTGATATATAGCCACTTGACCTTACATGTCTGCAACCTGAAGCTTTGAATACCATTGATGAGAAGGAGAGAGTGAACTAAAAAGTCTATTTCAGACATTCCTGAGTTTTTGAGACCTGATGAAGAGAAAAAAGTCTATGTCATACCAGGCCAGATACTAGATCCAAATTAATTCTAAACAAGTTAAGCCTCTGATTTGGTCCTGTTGATGCAAGTAAATTTCCAGAATTGACAATATTTAAAGACAACTATGAGATTGAATAGTGATTAAATATTTGAACTGTAATTATTTTCTGATAAATAGAAATTAATGTGATATGCCTATTTCCTGACTTCTTCTGTCTTGTCATTGTCTCTATTATCTTAACTCACAGAATCACAAAATCACAAAACAATAGGATTTGGAATTCCTCTGGAGAACATCTATTCCACCCCTCTGCTAATGCAAGTACACCTAAATCAGGATGCACAGGAACATGTCCAAGTGGGTTTTGAATGTCTCTACAATCCACAAAGTCTCCACAAGGAAACTCTACAATCTCTCTGGGCAGCCTGTTCCAGTGTTCCACCACCCTTAAAGTGAAGAAATTTCTCCTTGAGTTCAAGTGAAACCTCCTGTGTTCTACTTTGTACCCATTGCCTCTTGTCCTATCATTGGCCACCATTGAAAAGAGCCCAACACCATCCTCATGCTCTCTACTCTTTAGATATTGACCAGCATTGGTAAAACCCCCTTTCAGTCTTCTCTACTCCAGGTTACACAACCCCAGGTCTCTCAGCCTCTCCTCATAGATAGATACTGCAATCCCCTAATGATCTTTTTATCCCTTTGTTAAACCCTCTTAAGCAGTTGGTAGTCTTTCTTGAGCTGGGGAGCCCAGAACTGGGTACAAGCTTCCAGATGCAGCCTCGCCAGGGCAGAGTATAAGAGGAGGAGAATCTCCCTCAACTTGCTGGCCACATTCTTCTCAAGACAATCCAGAATACTATTGGCCATCTTGGCTATGAGAACACATTTCTGGCTCACAGTCATCCTGTTGTCCACCAACACTCACAGGTCCTTCTCCAAAGAGGTATTTTCCAGCAGACCAACTCCTAGCCTACACTGGTGTATGGGATTGCTCCTTCCCAGGTGCAGAACTCTGTACTTGTTCTTGTTGAACTTCACAAGGTTCACCTCTATCCAACTCTGCAGCCTTTCCAGGTCTTTCTGAATTGCAGCAGAGCCTTCTGGTGTGTCAATCACTCCTCCCAGTTCTGTATTATCGGCAAAATTACTGACAGTATCCTCAGTTTCTTCAATGCAAGTCATTACTGAATGCGTTGATGAACGTTGGACCCAGTACTGACCCCTGGGGAAACCTGACTAGACCCTGTACCATAGATCACAACCCTTTATGACCTGTCATTCAGCCAACTCTTGGTTCACCTCAGAATTCACTCATTAACTCACGCTTCCTAAGCTTACCTATGAGGATGTTATGTGTGAGACTCCTGCTTGCTTCGTCTGCTTACTTGGCTCTGGTTCTGTGTGGCCTGTGTGCTAGACCACTACTCTGTAAAGTTATGTTTCCAAACAGGATACAGTCAATATCTGATATTTTTTTGTGTGCTTTATAACATTTCTTCATGTATTACATACCCTGAATTCTGTCAGCATGTAAGTCAGTCTATTCTCTTAAGTGCAGGGATACTTCTTGATGTTAATCTCTAACTATAAATCAAATGGAACTTCAACTGAAACTACTGACCTGAACTTAAAATAAAACTGTTAGAGATCTCTTGCAGTGTGTTACAAAAGGGCATGATTCTTAACAAACTATTTGAAGTGAGCGGAAATAAATTAGGAGAACACAGGGGAACAGGTTTAATTTGGGGATTTTGTAATTACCTTATTTTTTTATTAATGCATTGTCTATCTTGTTTACCCTAATCAACATGTAACAAAAGGAGAGAAAGAAAAATAATCAAAACAAATACTTGCAATATATGAAAGGGAAACAATATTCTGCTTGTGAAGATCTTTACTGATCTGAAATATTAAAATAAAATACATCAAGATTTTATAAATTATCTATTCTTTATTAAACCAGCCAAGATGTTTACCTCTTCTGTTGCTGAATGGTTTGCCTATCTTCTTTTTATAACGATACACAATAAGGTTATAGCTATATTACATCCCTATTTTAAATATTTTCCCGTTGACAGCAGAGTTGATCAACAACTTAGCTTCAGCAATATTGAAACAAATCACAACTTCCAGATAGCCAAGTCATGGACTGAAGTGGTCCTGGTAAAAGATCAGTGAAATACACATTCACTGGACATCACATCTAACCTGAGCAGGCACAAACCCACGCTGCACATCCATTGCACTGTGTTGCTAACAACTATTGGCCACAGGATAATCTCAGCCATTTTACCATAACAGAACACAGGGAGCTCCCACTTGGTGCCAGCAAATAGACCTTCTGCATGGTCTTGCCTTTGTTTAACAGTACAGTAATAAATTCCCATAAGAACAACCCTTAAGTTGAGTTTTATTCTCAGTAAATTAGGCAGTAGCTCAAAATACCAAAATGGAGAGGTTGTCTTTGCAGGCAGGGTCTACTCTGCCCTGTACAATGTGACAGCAGATAATCCAACCTGGGTTTGTCCAATGATGCATGAACACAAGTGTCAACTATCTGATGGGATTTAAGATTTACTCTCTGCCTGTGTTCCCTTTCTTATTCTGACTTGTTAAAGCTGTTATCTTATTAAGAGTCTTTTCAGATCTTATTGAGATGAAGAAAAGAAACTGCTCTGGATTGCTCTCACTTTACCCCTCCCCAGTGCAGAATACACTTCCTGGTATTTCTAGCTCAATTTCAGAGAAAAAGTCTTGAAACATAATGTTAAACAGATGTTGGAAATATTAAACTAGATTATCACAGAAACTAAATTTATTTAATGGTTGCATCACATTTCTGACCTGGAAACGTTTCAAGGCAAATCTTCCTTAATTCCATAAAGCAAATTTATGTAATAACAGGGAGCCTGAAGTTCCTATAACTCCTTTAGATCTCTAAATAAGTGATATTATCTTTTATTTCTCAGAAATGCATACACTACCCTATGAAATTCTAACTGTACAATTGCAGTTATTATAAGTCTGCCCTGCCAAGATGCTAATGTTAGTGCACTGTTTGATCACACAAACCTGGTTAAAAAAATAGTGCAACTGAAATTATTTTATCCAGAGACATCTCCTGTTCATAACAATTCTATAATCATCATTACTTTTGTCATTTAGCTATGTCAAAAAAAGGGTAGTTTCACAATAAGATCACTAAGTAAAACTAAGGTACCACCCCATTTATATACCAACTGCTAATGCTTAATTGTTTTGAACATGCTGCACATGTTTTAGTTCCAACAAAACATATTTGAGGCAGTATGAGTGATGATTTTGTAATTAAGATCTCATTTTCATTCATATTGAGCTATATCCTAGAAATAAATTATATAATGTGTAGCATCTCAACATTCCTTGTTAAATGGAAGGTTTTAAATATTTGTGTACAACACTCAGTGAGAGCTTTGAAGCTTTTTGCAGTATATATGCACACCTAGAAGTTGTTTATTGTATGACAGAAATGAACAGAAATTATTGTCTTGATACTGATGTGACTTACAAGTCACACATGTGGAACATAACATTTCCATTGGAAAATAACTGTAATTAGGAAACCCAAGAATGCCTTCAGGCTCTTACCTTGCATACCCCAAGTGAGTTTCAACATAGTATCAGGACACTGCTATTACCAGATGACAGCTATTCATTATACTCTCAGTTATCACAGAACAAGACACTAAGCATGTGGAGAGTGACAGGAAAGTGAATACTCCATCTTCACAACCTGGAAAATAAGAAGTAAGTCTGCATGCACTTGTTGCCACAGGAGGATTAATTCTTCTTCAGACTCTATTCTGTTCTTGTCAACCTGACTTGACATCTTGTCATGCTATTAAGAGTAGCACAAAAGAATGCTTTTGTGCTTTTGTGCACAAAAGATAGTGCAGTTGCTTTGGGTCACCTTTTCAGAACATTAGAAGGTGAAAAAAAGGGACCTGTTCAGCTGAAAAGTACAATATTTGCTTTATGACCAGGTAAATATATTTTCCCTTCCCTTCCCTTCC